>JBBMOL010001413.1:0-39922 GCA_037954665.1 Laguncularia racemosa | reverse complement strand
ACCAACACCCCAAATCAAATCTCATCCTCAAAAACCTTTTTTTTGACCCTCGGCCCCCTCAATGATCACCTGAGTGCTAAAAAACAAAAAAACCCACCTTTAAAACCAACTTCGAACCCGCGATCTGCCCCGCAACCTAACCCGCCTTTCGTGCTACTCAACAACTCATTTTGGTGTAATTTTTATTTATTTATTTCTATTTTTTTTTCTTCATTTATTTTATTGTATTTTTTTCCCCAAAAAAATAGAAAAAAAAAACTAATGAATTTAGAGTACCCATTGGGTTGTCATGGTGCAAACCATCGCTTGATGGCAAAAAATAAAAATCTAAAAAAAAATTTAAATTTAAAAATAAAGTCTTTAGAAATTTAAAAAATGTAAAAAAAAAATTTTAAAATCCAAAAATATAAATTAATTAAACAAAATTTTAAAAAAAAATATATAAAAGATAGATAAAACCTTAATATGTAAAATAAATAAAAAAAATTCTTTGTTTAAAATAAGAATCTCTGGCTCAAATCTAAAAGTCAAAAAAAAATCAAAAAAATAGAAAAAATTAATATAATTTTAGTATAAGGTAGATCTTAAAATAAATAAAAAAATTTAATAAAAAAAAAATAAAAAATTTTTGAAAATCAAAATAAATAAGAAAAAATCCTTGGTATAAAAAAAATTTTTAAAAAAAAAAATCATTAAAAGCTAAAACTAAAAAAAAAAATTAATATAGATTTTTTTTTAAAATTTTTGGGAAATTAGTAGGGAATAAGAATAAAGAAAAAAAATTAAAATACATAAAAATAAAAATAAAAAGCCAAAAATTTTTTTTTTAAATCTAGCATTTTAGATTTTATCACTTAGAGTTTTTTTTCTAAAAAAAATTTTTAAATGATACTTTTCCCAAATTAAGGTTATCTTAGATTTTTCAAAAACAATCTTTTAAATAATTTAGGCAACCTAGCTATTTTCTTAATAAAAATTAATATAATTAAAAACAAAAACCCCAACACTTTTTATTAAAAAAAAAATTAAAATCAACAAAAAAATTTTTAAAAAAGAAAAAGTGAACTATAGATGGTTTGATCCTAATTAGTAGGTACGAAGGCACATGCAGGGCAACCATTTAAAAAAACCCAAAAAATTTAGATTAGAAAAAATAATCATAAAAAACTAAAAACTTTAGGTTTTGAAAAATTAAAAAAAATAAAGAAAGAAAATTTTAAAAAAAAATAAATTTAAAAAAATAAAAACTTTAGAAACATTAGTATAATAAACTTCAAAAATTTTTGGGGTTTTTTTTTTTACAAAAAATTCAAAAATTTTTATCTGTATTTATCACATCCTAGTTGAAGCTAGAGTGGATATCTATATTGATCACATCCCAGTTGAAGAATTGGTTGCAAATATTGAGGATTTGCGCCTTTTTAATAACTAGTTTTAAATTTACATTTTTTTTATTGTCTTTCAAATTGGTTTTGCATGTGCTTAATCTTGGTTTTGGCACATCATTAAGTTACCCAGTGACACATCAAATGACAAAGGTTTCAAGCTACTCAAGGGTGATTGGGTTAGGAGATTTGCATGGATGGCTAGGTGGAACCATTGCACTAAAACTATACTCAGATGTGAAGAGTATTAGATGTGCCTCGAATTGGTTTTAATAGGTTATACAAGTTACTTCTCAATTAAAGTTGTAAAACAACTGGGCCCCCTTAAACAAGACTTCCCTAAATAGGGTCATTGGAAGGGAGTAACCCCAACTATCAAAATGTAACATAGCACTAGAAACCAAAATTACCTCCCTTTAACAATATCAAGGAGTTATGGGAGCATTGGGAGGTGAAGAAAGAAAGAAAACCTGGGTGAGTTAAACAGAAGGTTTAAAGGCCCAAAAGGGCCCATTAGGAGTTCATTTACATTTTATAAAGAAAACGGGGTCAAGCACAATATAAGTCTCCTAAAAATGTTAAAGCATGAGCCAGAATTGCAGAATCCAAGCTGAAAGAGGAGGGACACAGACCCAAATATACGAGCAAAGGTAAAGGTCCTATACAAAAAAATGGAAAAAAGGGTTTGGAAAATTACTGGGAAAAAGAAGCAGGGGTAGTCCTAATAGGTTTTCAAATTTACTTGAAAGCATGGTTGTTAAAATTGTGGGGTTAACTCGTAAGTTTCTACGTTTTTGCTTTTTTTAGTCAACTCACTTATAAAAACGCCCTTGGATGTGAAACGCATTAGAATCGCGATTTGACATGGTAGTTTTAGTAAAATTGTGATTCTACGAACTTTTTCAAAACCGATTCTATAGTTAACCCATATTTCACCCCCAAAAAATTGAGAAAATTTTTAGGGAGTGGGTCGGCTTAGATGATGTGATGTCCAGCCCAAATTTTAAAAGAAAAATTGCAAAAGGGAAAAAAAACTATACGATTGGATCTGCTTTTGTATCTTTAACTCACCACGCTTGTGTTCTATTTTCTTCCCTATTCCTTTTCTTCTGTCATTTCAGACTTCACTGTTTTTTATTTTTAATCTTTAGTTGGGACTCTCAATCTTGTGTGTTAAAAGTCTCGATCTTAAGGCTCAATCTTCCTAAGGTAATTTTTTGTTGAAAATTTTTCCCTGCATTCCCTCTTCTAAGTTTAGTTGCTTGGTTAGGATTTTTTTTTTTTTTTTTTTTTTTTTCGTTATTTTTTCCCAATCTGTTTTTTGGGCTTTCTTCTTGGTTTTGTTTACTCACTACTCTTGTTGTTTTTGTTTTGTTTTTTCCCTTGATTTTTGTTTACTCTTTTTTGGGTTTAAAAATTTTTCACAATCGTGATCTTAGGACAGTAGGACTTGGGTATATGCTGCTAAATACTAAGTAGGGTTTTGGATTGAGATTGATGATTTTTTTTTGTTACTTAAAACACCCTTTCATGATCTTTAGGAGTGAAGTTCATCATAGAATCTAATAAGATGCCCCAAGATTCTTGTGATTTTTTTGTCCAATCACATTTAATTCATTTTTGAATTCCTTCCCCTTGTCTTGCTTTAGGGTGTTCAACTTTTGATTGCCAAAGGGAAAATGTTGGTTTTGTAGTAAAGGGCGTTAGTGGGGGCATTTATAGATTTTAAAAATCAAATTTTAAAGGTGTATTTCATAAAGATATAGAGGGATTTTTAGCAATGGGCCTAGATTATGTAAAAAGGAAAAAATTAACAATGTTGTTGAAAACGGGAAAAAAAAAAATCAGAAATAAAAAGAAAGCAAATTTTTGGCATTGAAATTCTAATGATGATGATGATTTATGAGGTTTGAGCAGCATCCATAAAGAAAAAAGAAAGGAATTACATGGATTTCTTTTCAAAGAAAAAGGGAAAATTAAAAAATTTGTGGAATGGAACTGGGCAAACCAAGGTACAATTTTTTCAATTTATGAAGAAAAATTTGAGAGAAGAATGTTGTAAAAAAAAATTTTTTGGTCAAATTTGGGTTTCCTTTCTATTCGAAAATCTTGTGTTTTAAATTTAGTTCGTTTTTTTAAATTTTTTTTCGATTCATCTATTGTGCACATTTCTTGAAACCCTGAAATCAATCCTCTTGGAAGATGGATCACGGTTATTATTCTTTTTGATTTTGGGGTGGTAATCACGGGGCCTTTCAAATATAGTTTTGTGATCTTCATTGAGAAATATTCTTTTTATTAATCATTTTTTTGAAATTTAACATTCGAATCCAAGATTGGTTTTTGGGGTTCCCCAATGCAATATTACCCTAAAAAAAATCCGAATTGGGCCCTTGTCTTTTAGGGTTTTTTAGTTGAATTGGTTTTGGGATGTGCCCTTAAAACCCCCTTTAGGCACATCAGAAAGTAAACAGGTTATGTTATTAAGATGGAAAATACAAAAACATTACATAGAAAATTGCCAAGCCCCTTACTTAGATGGCAACTACAAAGTGTAGAAATCCCCTAAACAAAAAAACCAATTAATGAAAACAGTAAATACTCACTACCATCAAGGGATTTCCCACTACCCTACTCAACAAAATTCCCCTAGGCCATCAATGAAAAAAAACCCAAAATGAAAAAAAAAGTAAATACCCCAAAAGCCCTACAGTAGAAGTATAATAATACCCATAAATGAAAACAGTAAATAAAAATTAAAACCAAGACAAGAGAACTAGAGAAGGCCCAAAAACCCGAGTGAATGGGGAGAAGGGGAGAAGAAGGAAAATGAAGGCTGAAGGATGTCATAGAAAATTTAAAAACAAGAACAGGAACGGCCAAAAAGGGATCATGTCTTGGACTCTCCTCTATTTTGTGTGCATTGTATAGAAGTAAGCAAGGAGGATGACATTTAAATGCCCCTAATTAATTATGGGGAAAGTTAAATTTAAGTGTCCTATTATAGTTTGTTGGATCAAAATTTTACAGTACCTGTAGAAGGGTTTGGGAAATGGCTTCACTTAAAATTTTTAAATGATTTTTTTTTTTAAACATGCAATTTTATTATGTTTTTAAACCCCCAAAACCCAAATTTTTGTATGCAATTGGACAAGAAATATGACCCCCAAACTCAAAAAAATCATAGAAACATGCAATTTAATTCACAAGTTTTACAACCATGATGAGAACTCAAAATTGTAAAAGGAGAGGACTAAGAGATATTTTGATAAAGGATCGGACAATATGAGCATTACAAGAAAGGAGATCAAAATGTCGCTGTACAACTAAATTTGGGGTTTATTTCCTAGAAAGCAAAAAGTCTAGGTGGTCCGATCCATCAAAGGTTAAAATGGGTTTTTTTCCATATGGCACGATTGAAGTCACCACCTAAGGTCAAGAACATTCAAAATCAAGGGTTAGTGAATGAAGTTGTTAGGAAAGGGTTTTTAAGTTTGATCAGAATGATAGTGAAGATTTTCACCTCCTTTGGAAGGGAAATAATGGGGAAAAAAAATTTTGTCAAGTTAAAGACTTTAAAACAAAATTTCATTTTGGGGGGTAACCCAAACATTAGATAGATTTGGGTTTACTTTGTTTCCCAAAAAAGAAAAAAAAAAAAAAAGAGGTAAAAGCAATCCAAATTTTTTGAGAAAAAACATAGCCACTTGACAAAACCTTGTCAAGGTCACTTTGAGTGGGGGGGACATTTTATGAATGTAACACAACTAATAGACATAGTTGTATCTGGGGTCATTTTTAAATTGTCCCCTAAAATTTAAATTTTTTTTTCTAAGAGTTAATGACCTTAAACATGGTCATGTCGAGGTCTGTCTCTTGTTCCTTAAAATTTTAATATTTTTCCAAAAGTTACTGATGTGCCAAATGATCAAATTCTAGCACAGGGAAACCAATTGAAGAACCACTTCAATAAATCCTAAAATGGCATGAAGAACAATTGCCAAGTGACCCTAATTTGCCATAAAAAAAATTTCTTGGATCCCAAAAAGTTGATATGCCTTAATTTGTTTAAAAGCATATACAAAACAAATTTTTTTTTTAAAACCTAAATCAAATTCTTTTTAAAATCCTCCACACTAGGGGTTTTGCCCCCTTTAAACCCCTTTATAATCCAATTCACAAATAGGGGAGTGACCAAGCTTAAATAATAAGTATGATATGCTCAATTGGTTTTTAAGCACTCAATATAATAACAAATGGAACCCCAATGAAAAACAATACAAAATGGAGTAAAACTATTATCCCAAAAGGGCCCCCACACAAATATACAATTCCACAAGAAATTGGATAATTGCAATCAATAAGACAATATGGAACCCAATTTCCACTAAATTGTAAACAATATAATGAGGGAAAATTGACCCAACAATTGACATAAAATCAAGAACCAAAAGGGGCACAATCCTAATCAAAACTAGTATTACACACTAAATGAAAAGGAATCAATTTAAAGGGAAAAGATATGACTCACAAATCCCTTTTGTTGCTACTCCGCCCCAATTCCTTAAAGAATTGATAAGAGTCTTATGAAAATTTAGGGGATGAACCTTAATTCTACGAAAATGGCAGCAAAGTGGATACTCTCAGCTTCCCCCCCAAAAACCCCATTAAGCAAGTATTTTTACTTGTCCTTTTGGGGTTTTTAAAAGGGCTAGCAATTACAATTTTGCCCTAAAGGGTGGCCGGGTTTCCCAAATCCTCCCAAAAAACAACAAAATAAAATATCCCCAAAAACTTACAAAAAATGGTTCAAAAAAATAAAATTTCAAGTACAAAAGATAAAAAAACTTCAAAGAGTCAGTTTTGTTTAAGTAATGTTGATCCGGCGAAACCATTGGATGTGAATCTGATGATGTCCCAATTTGACCAAAGTGAAGTTCATGTGGCATCCCATGAAGAATGATCATTGTACCTGCTTGATTATCATTCAAAATTTTATTAGATAAAGAAAAAATATGTATGCATGCAAGTGTGTAGATCATCAACTAAATCAAGTTCCCTGTCCATCAAGATGCTGGGTAGATTCCCATCAGTTACATGAACCCAAAAGACATGGGCATGTCATTGGTTGTTTGAAATGAATAAAGAAGACTTTAATTTTTTTCCGGGAAAAATACACAACTTTTTGACATGCTCACATTTCCCAAAATTGTTTCAAGTAGGGAATTTTTTTATTTTTTTTTGAGAGATATATGGCCATTAGACACTCACGAAAACAAACTAGGGCAAAGGGTTGTCACTACATCATGTTCTCCCCCCTTATATATTGCTCAAAAATACCACACACACATCATAGACACACTCTCAAAGGGAAAAACACATTGCCCACCCCTTAGATCCACTTCTTGTTTTTTTGCACACTTTTCTTTGGATTTTAACCCAGTATTCTTCTTTTTTTATCAGGTACATAAAAACTTTACCCTTTTATCTTGTATTATTTTTCTTCATATTGTTGGTACTTTTCTATTACACGTTTTTGGTAATTTTCGGGCTTTTGTGTTTTCCTTTATATATTGATTTTGGCCAAAATTTAGTAACCTCCTTACATGCATTAGTGTAAGATTCAATGGTTATTTTGTTAACTGGTCATTTTATTTGAATTTGGCATGTTCTTGAACAATGGTTAAACAGACCATGTTGAGGCATCCAAAGCCTTATTTATAGTTTTTTCATGATTTGCTTGCTGAATTACTCAAATTCGATTGATTTACACTTTTTTTCATGCTTATGCAAGTAAAATGATGTGCTCAAAACCAACCCCAAGCACATGAAAAATGAATCAAAAAAAACCAAACCCCAACTACAATAAAAACCGGTCCAATGGAATCAAGAAATTGGTGCCCTAAGGGAAATTTTTGATGAAATCCAAAGGTCAAAAGGTGCAATTAAAAAACCATCATGTAACCCTTCACCAAATAACAACAATTACAAGGGGAAATCCACGTAAATTTATTAAAGAAAAATAATAAAAATTTGGTGATTTTCAACTTCTTCCTACAATTCCCAATTCAGGGTCATAAACGAAGTTGATGATATCAAGTATTAAAACAATCAATCTTTTTAACAAGATACTTGATCACAAATGCAAAAAAAATCTGCCCAAAGGGAAAATCCAAATAAACCCCTAGATATGACTCACTAGTGAGGGAAATGGAAACACAAAAAAGAAGGAATTGATACTATCCCCTTTTCCCTTTGTTGCATCGCCAAAATTTTTAAAACTTTGGGAATTGAAATTGATAAGAGAAATTGGATTTAGGAAACCTTAAGCCCTCTCACGAAATGGATGTTCAAATCTAAAAAAATTTTGGGGCCTTCTAAAACCCCTACTTAAGCAAAATTTATACTTTACCACCCTTAGGATTGGGAAAATGGAAAAAAAATTACAACTATGCCACTTTTAAGGTGGCCAGTTCAAAATGGAAATTAAAATTTAAAAAATAAAAGTGCCCCAAAAGGGAAAAATACAAAAAAATAGCCCTTTAAAACCAATTAAAAGTAAAAAAAATATCATAAGTCTTCATGAGCCAATGCTTCGGAATGGAAAACAATCGCAGCGAGTCTTTGATTGTAAATTTGAAAATTTTCCTGTGTCCATCAACTATGTAGGACATATTGGCACCCCATGGAAATTATTTTTGGGACCTGAAAGTTTAAATTTCTAAAAATATTATTAAAACAAAAAGATATAAAGTAAAAAAATATAAGCTATTTGGACCTTCAGCCAAATCCAGTTCTGAAAGTATAATTGATGCTAGAAAATTTCTCATCAAAAACGTCAACTTAGGATTTTGATTTAATTTTTTCAACTGGCTTTAAGGGAATGTCTAATTTTTCCCAAGTATGTTTAATACGCATTAAATTTATTAAAAATATTTGAACACAAATGAAAATTACATACTATTTTTAAATTCACATTTAGCTATTTGGTTGTCCTTTTTTTTTGCCAAAACTGTTTTTTTAATACCCATCAGGAGTTTTTAAATAAAAGCAGGGACATAGAAACATGAGGTGAGGGGGCCCAAAATACTTACCATGTTTAAAACAAAATTATAATATCCCGGGTTATATAAAAGAGAGAGACAAAGTTTTTGCAAACGATATAACACTTTTTAATATTAAATTTAAGAATTGTTATCAATAGAAATATAACATAAAAATATTTAAATAAAAATTTATAAGTAAAGTTAAATGAGAAACTTAATATATAATATGAGTATTCTTTGATTTTTCTTTTTTTTTTTATGAACAATGGACTTTACAAAATATATCATTAATAAATGCTATAAAAAAATTTCAATTTATATGGTAGTTATGTACGTAATCATTATGAAAAAATCACATTTATTTTCATATAATACTCAATTGTAAGGAAAATTATATCATGTGATATGATTGTTATTTAGGTTGAATATTTGTAATATTTAATATAATTGTTTATTTATAATATACTACTAATAAATAAATAATAAATTAAGATAATTTAGTTTGTTTATTAGAATTTAATATCAGAGAAAATTAAGCTATTAGTTATTATGAAGAAAAAAAGAAAGTAAAACGAATGTGGCATTAAGCAATTAAATTCAATTGATAAAATTTAAAATGACCATAATGGGATAATAACCCATGGACTCTATTGTAAAAAATACTTACATTTACCACAAGCATACATATATTTTTTCATTAATTTCTTCTAAATTTCATATAATTATGTATATTTTTTAATTTCATAAATTATTAAAAATAGCTTAGTTCATCACCAAAACCAACAATGGGCTATTCAATTCTTCCTCTAACCTTGATTTTTTTAGGCTCCTATAGCTATTTTTACCACTTGTTGGCCTACTCATGTTGCAAATTTCATGAATAAAGGTGCATGTAAACAAAATTAAGGTGTCGAAAAGAGGAATTCAATAAACTCTTTGTATCAATTGGTTATGTTTTCCATAGAAGGTTAACAGAATGGGGGAGGAAATTGGAGAACTCATTAGTATTAGGGGGATGGGATAGATTCTTCTCTTTGAGAGCCGCTATGTAACAAAGAACTTACTTTGTAGTTTTAAACAACTTACTAATTAAAGAGTAAGGCTATAAGTTTGGGAGCAAGGAAAATTAGAAAACCAATTTTAGGATTAAGGCTAAATGTTTAACAATCTTGATGGACCACTTAGGGGTGTTGCTAGGAATCACAATTCCCCAACAAGACTTAATCACTAGAGTCGAAGCTAAGGGCTTACAAAACCTTGAGTTATGAAAATCCTTCATGAACAACCAATCCTTGAGTTGTACTTGATTACTACTTTTGTATCATATAATTGTTATGCATTCCGACAGGTCAAATATCAATCTACAGGGAGCCAAATCACCTACACTATTGAGGAATTTGGGAACTCATCGTACCTCACATCTAATGACCCACAATGATCTAATTGACTTGAAGTACTGGCTTGTGAAGAACTATTTTTTATATTTATTATTTTTCATTGAGCCACTTATTTTGTAAGCTTTAGGACATTTTATTTCGTTGTATTTGGGGATTTAGGACCAGCTACCTAAGTGGCATAGATGTATTATTTTTCATTTCACCGCAAGTGGTAGCAAGTATAAATATCTTGCTTAAGTAAGGTTTGTAGAAGATGGTGCGTGATAAAAAAATTGATGACCCTTTCACGTAGAATCAGAGGTTATTGCTTAAATTTCATAAGACTCTTATCATTTCTTCAAAGGATTGTTTGGCGAGTGGAGGGAAACTTAAGATTTGTGAGTAATATCATTGCCCTAATGTTGATTCCAATTCACATAGTGTGTCATATCTAGTTGTGATTGGTTTGTTCTTATTTTTCTTGTTATATCATGTCGTTTAGGGTTCTTTTTCTAATTATGGATTTCATGCAACATTAGTGGAATTAGATCTAAATTGTGTTTGTTATTGTGATTATTCAATTGCTATTGGAATTGGAATTTGTCTTTTGCGTGGAAGCCTTTTGCTTAAGGGATTTACGCCAATTTTAGTATTTGGTGATTAGTTTATTCCATTTTTCTTATGTTGTGTGCTTGATCCTATTGAGCACATCATAATTTGGCAATCAGAGCATAAGTTAAGAGAAGGGATTTAATGTGGTTGATTTTCGTTGATCTTCACTGTGCAATTAGGGGTCTTCATTTTTTAATCCGATTGGTTGTTTGGAGGATTGTGTTACTAATTGTATGTTGAGAAAGTTTGAAATTGTTGTTTGTTTTGAAGTGGATTGGAGGTCTTATTGTAGCTTCTTGTTGTTGAAGAATTTCCGTAAAGGGAAGGGTTAAAAGTGCATTTCTTGATTAAAACTTCAAAATTTGGAGTACCTCAATTGTAAAGAAGTGAAAGTGTATCCTTGCTTATTTGTTTCGGGATATAAGGAGTACAAGTATGCTATTTTCATATTTGAATTGCGTGGTAAGTATTAAGGTAAGCTATTTGGATTTTCAAAACATACATTAGCGGTATAAGTTATTGTGTGGCATTTTGAAGTTGAAAGTTGCTTCTACAATTGGGGAAGGTATGCAATAAGTGAAGCAATTTGAATATGAAGTGTGCTGCCTTTTTGTATATAGTTACGTTATGAAAATTGTATTTAAAGTGGAGAAGTTGTAATGTGAAGTGTGTATGTGGGTGCTGCATCAGAGTGAAGGGGATTGCAACATGGTGTATGTAGTGGTGGTGAGTGCTTTCCACTATGAGTGAGTGCAGTAAGTGGTTGTGTGAATTTGCATTAGTGTGCAGTGTTATAGGTGCTGCTCTTGAAGATTTAATTGTGGTGTGGTAAGTGTGGCAAGAAAGGAAGGTGGAGTAGTGAAGTGTGGAATTCAAAAACGAACATTAAAAGTGGAATGTAATTGAAAATCATTACTTTAAACTCTTGTCAGATGAAATTTAAGAATTAATATTCTGGAAGTGATTTTATGTGTTGCTTCATTTACTTGACTTTACTTGAAGTGGCTTGACTCATGGATTGACTTGGTTACTTGCTTGAACCATGGAGTATAGGGTTGTAGTTCGAGTTTTTGGAATTATAAAACACAATAAGTCAAGTGAAATGTTTCTTTTAACTAATGTATTACGCGGACATTGACTACTTATACTGCTAAGGTTTTTTGGGGATATGCAAAGGGGAAATTTGTTCCATACTTCTTGTAGGGTATAGGTACCTATGTGTCATTATAGTTGAATGGTGGTAGTTGTACAAATATGGTAACAGTCGTTAGTATCAAAACTAAAATTGCATACCCCCTCATCCTAAGCCTTTAAATTACATTGGCTAAGTGATCCGGGAAGTTTACATGTGACCTAAAGAGTTAGGGTACCTTTTAGCATAGGGATAAATACTATGATGGCGATTGAATTAACATTCTTCCTATGTGTGCATTCATATATGCTTGGGCAAGCCATGGTTTATATGATAAAGGGTCTACATGATGGTTTAGGAATACATATGTTTTCAAAAAAAAAGGAAACGCATCATTTGAATCCGATGTCACCTTCAGAAGTTAAAAAGGCACTTCAAACAACAAATCAGTAAGCCATCAAAGGTAAAAAGGGGGTTCATGCAGGCCAATAAAATCTAGGGGATAGAAGTATTGTTAATGGGTTAGGGTGAATTGGAGAGGTTATGATAGAAGAGGCTCTAGTATACCTGCTACAGTGAAGATATGCCCTAGGGATGCAGGGACATCAGCATCTACCCTCTATAGTTATCTCAGTAGTATAAATGAGTGCAATGATCTTTTTTACTTATGATTTGCCAACAGGTTACTCTAAGAGGAAAATAAAAGCATGCCCATCGACTTGTGCCCAAGGGTCAGTTTTACAATTGACCATCATATCGCATGAATCTCGAGGAGGTAAAGAATTGAAACGTTTTTTAGGTGGATGAGCGGTTGAACGGGGATTGTTAGAGAGAGTCTTAGTCCTTATGTTGTTCCAGCCTTTCTTGTTCTTATGATGGATGGTATTGGAGAATGTGTTTTGATTAGCAGTGCCATCAACAAAATTACCATCAAATATAGGTATCCTATCCTAGACTTGATGATATGTTGGTTTGTAGTTGTATGGTACACAGGTATTCTCCAAGGTAGATCTTAAAGGGATATCACCAAAATTCATATGAGAGAGGGAGACAAAATGGATAACCGCTTTTAAAACACGCCATGGGACTATATAAGTGGATGGTTATGCATTGGCTTGGAGTAATGCTCTTAGTACATTTATGAGATTGATGATCATGTAAATGAAGGAGTTTTAGGTAAATTTGTTGTTGTTTATTTTGATGTATTCTAATATATAGTAAAGGCTAAAAATCATGTGGAGCATCTTCAGGTAGATTTTTCTGTACTGAGGGCACAGCAGTGTTTGCAAATATCCAGACTAGGATGTGTCAAATATAGTGTAAGATTATATTTTGGTTTTCAGAGCTTAGGTTTAAGAGAAGGGATTTTTCAATTAGAATTCGGAAAAGTAGGGGTTGGTGAATTAGCACATTGATTGAATTGTGAAGCGGAGTTGTGTTTTATTCCTTTGTTCTTAAAAGTGCTATCTTGTTGTTTAGTGTTGTACACTTGGAGGGGGGACTTGTAAAATTTTGGATTCCCTTGAGGACTTGACGGTGAGTGTGAAGTATCTTTGAAGGTATCGAAATGTGAAGAGGTAAAGAGTGTTGATCTATTGTGATCAATGGAAAGTGTAAATTGTCTTGTTTATTTTCGGATTTGAGGAGTAGTAAGTTGTGCCATTTTCATATAATTGAATATTCAGAAATGAGGTTTGTGGTTATGGAAGCAATTTAAATTTCAAAACACACATTAAGTGAATGTTTAATTATGTGTTTCATTTGAAATTGAAATAGCTACTTACCATTTGTGGACTCTTGCAATTATTGAATCATTTTGAATTTGAAATTTGTGGCTGCTTTGTTGTTGTATTTGCGGTTGGATTAATTGGTGGAAGTGGGAAGGGCACCATATGTTGAAGAGGTGTGTGTTGTAGTGTTGGATTTTGTAAAGTTAGTAAAGGTTTGTGTATTTTATTTTTTTTTTTAGCGTAGTGTTCTGTGTGTTATATAGAGAGGTGTTGATTGGTGGTATCTTGTGTAAGGGTGTGGAATAGTGAAGCAAGGGGAACGAAGTAGTGTGGCGGTGAAGTTGTTTATTTTGTATGTGTTCAGAGTACTGCTATTGTGAAGTAATTTGTGTGAAACAAGCAAGAAAAGGAAAGTTGAGTAGTGGAATTTGAAATTCAAACAAAAACAATTAAAGTGTGATGGTAATTGAATCATTTACTTAACACTTGTGGCTAGAATTTTATTCTTAATACTTGATATTAATTGTGTATACTTCATTTACTTAACTTTACTTGAAGTGCCAAGATTTATTTGTTTGTGCCTCAAATGATTTCGCTTGTTTTACTTGATGTAACAGTAAGCATTTCTTGTATGGTTGAGTGTGAGCACAGTGAGTGTTTAAGGGTATGTTGTTGTGGTGCTTGTTGTGAAGTGTGTTGTTACTTGTTGAAGTTAGTTATAACCCATGTCAAAGGATGTGCATACTTCTAATACTTTGGTTCATCAAGTAGTGACTATCTTCACTAACCATTGCGTGATGGATAAGAGGAAAACTTATTCCGACTTCTTGTTGGGTACAAGGAAATTTGTGTGTATTATTATTGATGGTGGTTAGTTATACTAATGTTGTAGCTGCTTCATTAGTATCGAAGTGGAAAATAAACTATCTCAACATCCCGACCCTATAATTACATTGGTTGAATGATCAAGTTAGTCCTTGTGGTCACCTAAAGGACTAAGGTACCTTCAGTATAAGGGAACAAGTACTGTGATGAACTTAAATGTTGATATTATTCCTAAGTGTACATCCTATATATTACTTGGTAGGCCATGGTTGTATGACAGGATGGTATTACATGATGGGTATAGAAATCTTATATCTTCCAACAGATTGGTAAACGTATAGTATTGACCTATGTCACATCAGAGGTTTCTAGAAGATGCTGCAAAGACAGATAAGACATCCATACAGATTCCTAAGGATTCATGCCACATATCAAATTTCAAAGGGTGCCTACCTGCAGAGGATCCTGATGATCAGGTTGATGAGTAGACCACCAGAGGACAAAACTGTTTAGGGGCGATTGTGTTCACCTTCAGAGGTACTAGGGCTCATGAGTAGTGAGTAAACCATTAGAGGATTCTGAAGTCAGAGTCAGATGAGCATATCATCTAGAGGACTAGATGTTTAGGGACTGTTTGTGTCTCTTTAGAGGGTTCTGAGGGCCATAAGCAGTTGAGCCAACCATTAGAGGGCACGGAGGTCGTGACTACAGAAATTGAGTTAGAAAATGAGAAAATAATATATCCATGGTAACAGGAGAAACGGGGAGACTTAGTGGATTAATGGGGCTTATTTGCGTATTGCAGATGAGATACATCGTGAAATGGAGGAGAGAAAGGCAATACCTCCTATGGATATTTCTGATATTAGGATTCTATAATTGTTAGTCCCATATTAGATTAAATCAAGAGGGGAGTGAATTGATAATTATTAAAATTTCATTTTTGCAAAATTTCTAAAATCTCTTGACTAACGAAATGACGTGAGCAACAAAAAGAAAAAAATAAAAAAATAATAATGTGCAATAAATAAAAGAGATAGAGAAGATACATGCTCAGGAGATTTATTATGGTTCCGCCCTCAAAGCGTCAGTCATCTCTTCAGCTCATGCGAGGTCCTGCTGTATCTTTACTAGTTGTGTTTCCTATATCAATCAAAATGAAAGTATACAAAATAAGCTCTTCAAGGCAAGTCTTCACTGTCTGAGTCTTCTCTAGTTTCTTCACTAGTAACACTCAAATACAGTGATGAAACAACTTCAATTCATATACAAGAAAGGAATCACAATTACAATGAGGAATATCAAATTTCTCTACAAATTGGATTCACACGTATATAAAACTTTTCGCCCTGAAGATGTATAAGCTTTTAACTTTTCCGTGTGCTTGAATTTAAGAAGAACGTTCTCTTTCTATTTCAACTGAACATGCCTTATTTTATGAAAAGGTACATAACGGTTACTTTGTTGGAGAATGTAACATTCATGGAGTTCCACGCAACAAGCTTAAATTTATTTTTGAAATTTTGTATTTCAAAATACGTTGAACTTGTTGGAGGAAAATGAAAATCTACACTCTGGTGATATTTTGATGGATAAAATTCGGATAAATTAGTTTGAACCCCAAGATCTTCTTTGGAGATATTCCTTGGATCAAGTTTGGTTGAGTTATCCTTACATTATCGAACTTATCTTGATATCCCATATATTGTGGAACCATATCTTCATGTAACAACCATTTTTTTATCCTACTTTGTATCTGTTGTATCTCAAAATATAGCACAAATATTAGATTTAAATCTTGATAAAACTTGTAATTCGTGTATGATCTCAATTTATCATAAAATAAAATTTTGAATAAAATCTTGTAAAAAACTGATGTAAATTAAAAACCCCATGATATAAATCCACCTTTAGTAAAACCCATTAAGTATATTACCCAAATATACTTGAACATGGGAGCTATAGCCATTGGAATTTTTTAAAAACCATGAACAAAAATTAAATCGAAATCTGGAAAAATTCGTGATAGATATGGAAGGTTCTAAAGAGCTTCTGGAGCAGACCCTGTCAACTGTCTCTATTGTAAAAGGTCGGAAAGTCCTTCTGGGAAAGGTTAACACGAGAACTACGGATACACTACACAACTTCTTAAAAGACCTTAGGACAGAAAAAATAAAGTATGTATAACACCTTTGAAGATTCTAAACAAGTTCTGTCTCTTTGTTTTTAATTTGAAAAATTCACTTTACTATCTTCTGAAACAACTTCTGAACATGCTCAATCATCGTACACATTTATTTCCTCTTTTGTTAAACATTAAAACTAATTAGAGAACTTAACAGTCTCCCCCTTTTTGATGAATAACAAAACCCATTAGATAAACAAAATAGAAACAACTTTCATTGTTCAAGCAAACTTATATTTATAACAGGCATTAGAAAACTTTATCAGAATTCATAACAGAAAAAGCATCATAAACTCACATAGAACCTTAATAAAGCATTGAGTTCTCTATGGTACCATTCTCCCCTTTTTGTTAACATGCAAAAGGGATATTCCCCTTATCTTTGCATAACAAAATAAAAGAGGTCTTTCACAACTTGAGTACAAACAGGCAATTATAGATAAGAACTAAGACTTTTGGAGATCTTTTAACCGCGTGAGGTAGAGGTAGTGGATGGGAAGGTTTGGTTGAGGAAGGTTTTTCTGGTGTGAAGTATCAAGTCGATGATATGTGCACCAAAGCGAACTCTTCTGAAAATTTGGTTTAGTAGATAAGAACAGCTTGATTTCTCATGAAGACTTGCAACAGAATTGGGCTGTTTATCGTCTTGAAGTCCAAAAGTCTTGAAAGAGTTAGTGATTGAATCTCCTATCTTCCTTACTTGGAGAGAAAACTTGTTAAAAGCTAATCACATTGTTGGATAGATCTTGCTAGACTCTCTCACTAAACTCATCATGGAGAAATTCTTCTATAGTGATGGAGATCAGTGAGCATTTTTCTCATAATTTTTTTCTCTTAATGTCAGATAAGAGTATCCGAAGTTTGTTTAATTGTAACTCCATCGCTTTAACTCTTAAGATAGTCCATTGAAGAACCAAGATTTCCATCTGTCAAAGCTATCTTAACTAAATCTGATAGCTCATGTTTTCAAGGCTTCTCGCCATAACACTCTTTTTTTGTTCCAGATCAACATTGGATGATAGCTTCTTTTGATTCCACTTTTTCCAGCCTTAGGAATCATGTGGTTGCTTTCTAGAATGTGTTCAGCTCTGTTCTTAGGTTCTGGAACTAGGTTTCTCTAAACCTCTTCTTGTACATTATTAAAGAAGTTCCAAAAGGAACAGTTCTTTTTTTCATATGTCTTTGATGGGACAAGTGATGCACCAGTATTCGCATACCACAAACAACCTTTAACAAATATCGACATATGATGAAATACTTCTTGTACCTATCCTCTTTAACTTAATTAGGTTCAGAGAGCGGGTAGGCAAAACATTCCTTTTAAATACAACGCCACATGAAAGCATTCTCAAAATTACTAGACTTTCTCTAGTTCGCCATTTTGATCAATGACACTAGAATCCATGTCACATTCTTTCTTTTAATCATTGCTAGATGATTTGAGCTTGTTCTATAGAATGAAAGTAGAATCCCTTCCTTGGAATATACATTCAACTTTAATTTTGTGTATGATTTAAAGGAAACAATCGTAATCAAATAACCATAGCTCTTCCATAAATCATTGTTAAACCCTCCTAATAGCAGCAAATAAGCTCATTCCTAGGCATGTTTGTAATCTCTACATCATCATTTACATCATGCTGTGTTGACATTAATACATCTGCCTAGAAAATTGTAATGTAGTTGATCACATACCCTGGAAACTATAACATTCCCTTCCGAAAAGATTTAAAAATTTTCCTATTAAAATGCTTTCCGCAATCACATAAAACTAGTAGAACTTGAATAGAGCACAGTTCATGCATTCCTATAGGTTCTAAGAGTTCCTTCCTGTAAAACCTATTATTGTAAAAGAAATTAAAATCCACTAAACTACAAGGGACACACCTCATTTTTCTTTCTTCGATGAGATTTCGAAATTAATGGTTTCAGACTTGGTACATTCTTTGTTTTGTTTAATTTCGGCAGATTTCTTAGGCAGATGAAGGTTTCTTGAATTACCTTTTCTTTTCCTTTGAAGTCGATGTAACGTTTTCTTTTGAATTTTTTTTCTTCGGAACCAATGATAGATTCAGAGTCAAGGGAACTTGGATTCTCCTCCATTTGATGGTTCTTGAGGTTTTTTCGCAGAATCTGGATGAATCATCATGAATCACTAAAGGCTTGTTGGGAGTTTTGGATATTGAAAGGATTTTTGTTTGAGACGTTTGGGAATTTAGGTGCCATTGCAATCAAATAAGAGAGAAGGAAAATAGAGGGAGTAGATTGAAGAGAAATATAAAGAAACATAAGAAAGGATGATGAGAGAGAAAGAATATATATATATATATATATTATTATAAATAAAGATTTTCAAAGATTGAAAATTTCAGAGGGGAAAAAAGATTCAAAAAGGGTTACAAATTCCCAATTATTTCTTAATAATTCAAATTTTACCTTTTCAAGAGTTTAGTAAGGATGGTCTCAAGTTGATTTTTGGTTGGTAAAAATTCAACATTTATATCTCCATTATGCACATGTTTCTCCTATAAAATTGATGTCTAATTTCTATGTGCTTTGACTTAGAATGTTGCACTGGAGTTTTTGTCAAATTTATTGCACTGTGTTGTCACATTTAATTGGCACGCAGTTTTAAAATTTTATTCCATAATCATATTCAATTATTGTTTTATCCATAAAACTTGTGCACAGCAATTACCAATAGAAACATATTCAAACTTCAGCTGTTGGTTAGGGCAACAGAATTTTGTTTTTTAGAAGCTTGGAATTAATTTATCACCTAAGAATGACAAGTTACCAATGTGCTTTTTCTATCAATTTTTTAGCCGCTAATTGCATCACAATTTCCTATTAATCAAAATTTTGATTTTTAGGATACCAGATGCCTGAATAATTTGAAGTATTAACTAGTATTTGAATAATTCACTTTACACTAATAAATGAATTTCTGTTGGTGCAGCTTGAAATCTAGCACTACAAACACACACTGAACAAAATATCAGGTCTTGATTGTAGTCACGTACAATAAAGAAACCTATGGAGGCTCCTATAAAGTTTCGCACTTACCTTTCTGTCCATTTGAGTCAGAGTCTAACCTTGTTGTAAGTACTCATAGGTGTTTTACTTTTTGCAGCCTTCATATCCAAACTTCTTCATTATTTGCCTTTGTGTATTTTTCTTGATGAACAAAGATTCCTTATTTTGTTGGTTTTATTTGAAGCCAATAAGAATGTCAATTCTCCATCATTGACATTTCATATTCTACCTGCCATGGTCTCAACAAATTCTTGTCACAACATTTCTTTAGTAGATCTAAAGTTAATATCATTCCACAATATATTTGCACACGAAGATATCATTATCAAAGTTTTCAAGAATATTTGAGTGTCAATCTTGTCCTCTATGAAACCTTTAGAGATCAAAAAACATACTCTATCTTTCATATCAAGCTCTTGAAGCTTGTTTTAAACCCATTAATGCTTTTATTTAATTTTAAAAAACATAATCTGATTTGAAAAGGTTCTTCAAATTTTGGTGGTTGTTCTACATAAACTTTTTCTTTATAAAACCATTTAAAAATGCACTTTTTACTTCCATTTGAAAAACTTTAAAATCCTATAAGTGCATATGCAAGCATCAACCATATTGCTTCTAGTTCTAGCAATAGGTGCATATGTTTCATCAAAATCTATTCCTTCTTCTTGATTGAATAACCTTTAGTACTAATCTTGCTTTAATTTCTTATAATTTTTACCGTCTTTCATATAATTTATTTTTTTAAACACCCCATTTAGTTCCAATTATAGACTTTTCTCTATGGTTAGGAACTAAGTTCCATACATTGTTTTTGAAAATTGATTTAATTCTTCTTGCATAAGATATAATCTATTATCATCATATTAAAGCTTCTTCCATATTCTTAGTTCAATTTCAGATAACAACAAATTGATTTTCAAGATTTTGTAAATTAGCTCTTGTATTAACCCAGATTGAACATTACCTATTATTTGACAGAAGGATGTGCTAACTTATACCCTCCAAGCTCTAGAAGCTTCTTGTTCAAATCTTACAACTTCTGAAGACATTCTGTGTTTGCTCTGAATTGGTTCTGGAGGATCCAGATCCTCGTGTGTTAACTGCAGAGTGCTTCTTGTCTTAGGTTCTGAACCGCTTCGGCTTTTGGATTGGAGTCCTTTTTTTCATCAGAATCAACATCCTTTAATATCCTCAATTAATTTAACATTTTTTGATTCTTCATAGTTTTTGATGATTTATTGAAAACACGATAAGCATGACTATTTAGAGAATATCCTAAGGAAATAGTTCTACAGAATTCTTTCTTTTAAAACTTTACCAGGTTGAGAGGATTCTTTTTCACAAAACCATTTAGACCCAAAGATATGAAAATATGAAAAGTTAGGTTGCTTTCCTTGAAACATCTCATAAGCAGTCATTGGTGCAGTGGGTCGAATGAGAACTCTATTGATAATATAGCAAGCTGCAAAACTGCTTCTGTAAGGTACCATTATGCTGGATTACCTCTTGTCAAATAACTTCCTGTAAAAAGTCTCTGGTATTATCTTCGTTTTAACACCATTTGTATTTGAAAATGTACTTTTTTGCTGTTGGATTCATATCACTTAAAACTGGTTTAGCCTCTATCAAAATCTGTATTTTGATTCGATTTTTAACTCGACCCTGCTCATATCCTAATCCATGTTTTTCAATTTGAAATCTTTGTGAAGAAATTAACATGGTCATTTTCTTTTCACTTTCATCAAAATTTCTAAAGGTAGTTTTCATTGAATTAGATAGATCTATTAATCTTTACGTCATGTCCCCTTGTTTCTACTTCAAGTGGATGATTTTCTATCTTAATTTTTCAATTCTGACATGCATGGATTCATTTTCTTGTTTCAGATATCATTTCATCAGCAAGCAAAGTATTTGTTTGTTTTAATTGCTTCGTTTTCATTCTTAAGTGCTTTTATTTCATTTGCTACTTAGACCCAATTTTGTATCAACCTTTGTAGTGCCTTTAATTAACTTACTCATTTCTGCTAGCATGCCAAGTATCAGTTATATCTTCATCAGATTCAGAGTGTACCTCAGAACTAGCCATTAGACAAAGATTTGCCTCATCCTCTTCTTCTTGTGAATCTTCTGAATTTGTTTCTGTTTGTCACTCTAAATCCTCATGTTGCTAGCATTGCACGACTTTTCTTTTTATAATTTTCCATTTTCTTGATCTGTGTTGGTTCATATTTGATGTGTCCTCAACATTTCCCCACAAGATTGGATCGGGAAGTTTCTTTCCAAGTGATGCAAGCTCATTTGTAATATTGAAAACCTGTAAAGCATCTTGGCTCTTCATAGACTTAAACTTAAATAATTCATACTGTTGAATTAAAGCATTTATCTTGGTTTCGGTGATGGTACCCGTCCTTTCATTTATCGGATAAGATCCAAATCTCCTTTGCAATTGCACAATTGATATAAAATTTAGAACTCTGATGGAGCATAGTAGTCAGCAACAGATTTTTTGCTTTGTTATTCTTCTCAATGATTTTTTCTCGGAATTTGACAAGGTCGAATTTCCATTCAGGTGATCACATTGTCCCAATGAAAGGGACCTACCTTTGAATCATATCATTAGCTTTAATATAATTTTCAATGTGATTTTTCCAATATGGAATTTTTGAGCCATCGAAGTAAGGAGCTCGATTAATTCAACTTTTTTTTCAAAACCTTTTTTGGGTCACTCAAAAAAAAATGATCCCCCCTCTGATACCAATGCTGGGCCCAATTGGGTTAATCAAAAGGGGGGGAAAATTATTAATTACCCTTAAAATTTCACTTTTTGCAAATTTTAAAATCCTTTACTACGGGAAAAGACGTAGCAAAAAATAAAAATTTAAAAATGTGCAATAAAAAATGAGTAGAGAAGAATAAAAGCACAGAGATTAAGGGTTCGCCAGCGTCATCCTCTCTTCCAGCCCCCACGCCAAGGGGGCCCGGTTTATCTTTACTGGTTGTGTTTCACTATATAAATCAAATCGAAAGTAAACCCAAAATAAACCTCTTCAAGGCGAAGGGCTCACTGCTAGTCTTTCTAGTTCTTCACTAAGCAATCACTCAAATTCAGTGATGAAACAACTCAATTCCTCATACAGAAAGGAATCCCCCAATTAACCCAAAGAGGAATATCAAAAAAATTTTCCCCACAAAAATTTGGGGGCTCGATTTAAAATTTTTACCTGAAAAAGTATGAGCTTTTAACTTTTTGTTTTGTTGATTCTAAGAACGTTCTCTTTCTATTTCACTGAAATCCCTTTTTTGAAGAGCACATAACGGTTACTTTGTTTTGGGGGATGAACGGTCATGAAGTTCCACGTGACAGGGGTTGAATTTTTTTTTTGAATTTTGTTTTTTCAAAAAAAAGTTTAACTTGTTGTAGAAAATCTACATCCCGTGATATTTTGAGAGGTTAAAAATTGGATAAATTAGTTTGACCGAGTCTTTTTGGAATTTCCTTGGATCCCAAATTTTGTTGGGAAAATATCCCCCCCCATATTAGGAACAACTGATTTCCCCTATATTGTGGAAACCTATCTTCATGAAAACCATATTTCTTATCCTTATCTTTTGTAACTACTGGATCTCCCAAAAAATACACAATATCCCAGATTTAAATCTTGATAAAACCTATAAATCTTGTATGACCTTACTTTTTCATAAAATAAAATCTTTAAATTTAAAAACTTGTAAAAACTTATGTAAATTAAAAACCCTTGATATAAAATCCAACTTTAGTAAAACACATCAGTATTTACCCAAAATTTTCTTGACACATGGGGGTAAGCCTTAAATTTAAAAACCATGATACAAAAATAAAACGAAATCTGGGAAAAAATTGTGAAGATAGAAAGGTTTGAAAGAGCTCTTAAGCAAACTGTTTAAATGTCCTCGTTGTAAAGGTTTGAAAGTGCTTTTGAGGTTAAAAACGAGAACTAGGGTACACTACACAACTTTAAATATTCTAACAGGACAAAAGCAGTCTGTATAACACCCTTGAAGGGTTTCCCAACAAACTTCTGTCTCTTTTTTTAATTTAGAAAAATTCACTTACGTTTTCTGAAACAACTTTTAACAACTCATACTTTCGAAACATTTTCTCTTTTTTAACATCAAACTAAATTAGAGAATTTAACAAAATTGTGATACTTCTTCAGATGGCTTCTGGGGGGAAAAACGAGTCTCTACGTATTTGATCTATAAAAAATTTGAGGACAAATTTTTTTAGGCTTGAAGAGATGATGGGAATCAAAATCTAATAAGACCTATCATTAGGATAAGACCCAAAAGGGATTTCAATTTCTTAGGATAAGGTTTTTTTTAAAGGGGAAATTTCGACCCTTAAAATTATTTGTTTACTAACCTTTTTTCTGTTACTCATGTATTGATATTCTAACAAGTACACTATCAGGCTTTACGGGGGGTGATGGACAAATCACTAACCAGCTGTAAGTTATCTTTGGACCAATTTTAAACCAACGATGAGTTGGTAAACAAATCCTTTTTGAAAAACTGCATGCTGAAACTTCCTTGTAATTTATTTATTTGAATCTTTTTATGTTGAAAGTTTTTGGGACACTTTTATTTGGTTGTAATGGGTGCTTTTAAGGACGCCACCCTAAGTGGCATAGTTGTATTTTGTAGACTTTTTTAACCAAAAGGGGAAAGCAGTATAAATACTTGCTTAAGGGGGTTTTTTGGGGGAGCTTTTGAAATTTTCAGATATCCCACTTCCGGGTGGGGGTTAGGGTTATCCTAAATCTAATTGCTCTTATAAATTTCAATCCCAAAATTAAATTGGGGAAAGGGGGGCATCAAAGAGAATTTTTGAGTAATATTAATTCCCTTGTTGTATTTTTTTTTTCATCACTAGTAAGTCATATCGGGGGGTGATTAGGATTGTTCTTAATCTAATTTGATTTATTTGAAAACCTAATTTCTTGTTATAAGATTAAATTGGGTTTGGCACTTATTTTACCATCAATTTTGCTATATTTGTGGCTTGAATGGCCCTTTGTTGGGAAGGAGGATCACAGCCTTGTTTTGATTTTTTATGATTAAAAAATTCTTTGGCTTTTAAAAAGTTATTTATGATTCAATTGAGGATTTCTTCATTGTATTTTATTTCTTGAAGTTTAGCATTTGGGAAAAAATACAAAATTGGGGTTTCACCCAATATTTGTTACCTTTTTAACCAGTTTTAAATCTCATCCTTTAAGGATTGTAATTTGGTTCTTTTGATGTGCTTAAACCTTTTTAAAAAACTTCATCTTTTGGTACAAGAAATTTAAATTTTTGATATTTTAAGGAACCACGTTCTAATTGAAAAATTTGGTTACAAGTATTGAGATTTTATGCATTTGGAAACTATTTGATTACATTGTTAATTGTCTTTCAAATGGTTTTTTCATTTGTTAATCTTGGGTTTTTTGGCACATCATGGGGGCTAAGAGAGAGAATAGTGGGGAAAAAATTGATTGCAGATCGAAACAGCACAAGGGTTCACATTCCATTTCCCAATGCTTTGACAACTAAGGTCTTTCATTTTTATGCTAAGGAGGCCTTGGTTTCACTCAACCAGAGCTAACCATTAGCTGCATCAAAAGGTCCAAATTTTTTTGTTAATACCAGTTATGACAGGCGGGGGAAACAAGATTTTGCATATACCCGAGAGACAGCCATTTCCCTATATTAGGAAACAAAGAGGGGGAGAATCGAGGGGTTTTTAAAATTTTAATGGTTGTGTATGGCCACAGATGGAGCACCTCGATTAACAACAATAGGCACGTTTGGGTTAGGGTGCAATTTTAATCATTGGGAAATCAGGAGATGAGTAGAAAAAGAAAAAAAGAAGAGAGGTGAAGTTATAGCACAACTAGAGTTTCCAGACACAGCAACACGTTTTTTTACATAGCTTATACCCAGCGTCGGAATTACCCAAATTTATTGACTCATTAGCTGACAATGCCCATCACAAGATAGAAGATAGTACAACAAAGCCCAATTAAACAACTATTCCAATCCAATCAACACAATTTTGTTCTTTTTGGGCTAGAGATAGGTGAAGAATCAAAATCCGATTTAAACCATCTTTTGGGCAAAACCAAAAGTGATGGGAATTTTCCGGCACCAGCAACCTTCAGAACTGATTTGGGTTAGGTCAATTTTTTTATATTTTTTTTTTATATCTTTTTTTCTTTTTAATATTTTAGAAATAATCTATAGGTACAATATAATTCCCATGGGGTGCCAAAAATTCCTACACTAGTTGATGGCCGGTTTACAAACAAAACCTGCTGCGATTGTTTCCATTTCGAAGCATCGGCACATGAAGATTTAAATTTTGTACTTTGTAAAATTTTTCTATGGGTTTTTTTTTGTGTATTTTTTTTTGGGGGCACTTTCTTTTTTTATTGTAATTTCCATTAGGGAAACCCCCACCTTAAATAAACATAATTATTTAAATTTTGTGCAATTTCTAACCCAAAGGGAGCAAGTATAAATATTGCTTAAAGTAGGGGGTTTTAGGGGGGCCCTATTTTTCAAATTGAACTTTCCCTTTTCATGAGAAAAAGCTTAAGGTTCCCTAGTTCAATTTCCTCTTATCCCAAATTTTAATCCTAGGGGTTTTTGATTTTGGCGAGTGGGGGGGAACAATTGAAATTGGAGCATATCAATTTTAATTGTTGTTTTCTTTTTTTCTCTAGTGTGTAATATCTAAGGTTGGATTAGAAAAATTTCTTGGTCAATTTGAATTGGTATCAATTGAAAGTGGGTTTATTTGAGTAATTATCATACTTGTGATTCACCATCCCAAAAGTTGTTGGGCATTTTTAACCGGGGAATTGGATATTGTGGGAGGGAGGGTTTTCCCGGGAAATTTGGTTTTTTGTTTTTTATCTTGGTGTATTTTACATGGAATTCATTTGTGATATTGTATATTTAAGAAATTATCATTGTGGATTTTAATTTCAACATTGAGGGGGGATTTGGAAATTATTACATTTTCACCAGGATTCACGCAATTTCCTACTTTTGAACTAGATTCAATCTTGTGAATTGAAGTTGTTTCTTTGATTCATTTGCAATGGCTAATTTGGTTTTAGGCACTTCATAAAGGATTTCAATCGGGGCGATGAGGGCCCATTGAAAAAATCGACCCTGGAATTATTCTTTTCACTAACCTTTTTTTTTTATTCATGTTTTATTTTCCAACAGGCACACTTATCAGGTTTTTACAGGGCGATGAACAAACTCACTAAACTCGCTTGTGGGTTATCCATGGACGACCTAAACCAAAATGATAAAGTGGGCCGCCGACTTAGGGAAAGACAGCACTTGAAACCCTTTTCTTTATAATTTGTCATTTGTTGGACATTTTTTGTTGTATTTTCTTTTGGAAACACTTTCATTTTGTTGTAATTTTCATTTAAGACGGGCCATCCTAAAAATGGCAATTTGTTTTTTATGCTTTTTTCAACCTAAAGGGAGCAAGTAAAATATTTTTTTAAAAAGGGGGGTTTTAAAGGGAGGACATTTTTCAAATTGGGACAAACACTTTTTCATGAGGATTGGGTTTCTCAAAATTTCTTTAGCCTTATCAATTTCAATCCCACAGGTTGAAATTGGGGGCGAGTGAAAACACTTGAATTATGAGTAATATCAATTTCATTTTGTTGTGTTTCTTTTCTTCTCTAGTGTGAATATCTAGGGTTGAATTGAGATAGTTCTTGGTCAGATTTTCTTCATATCTTTTAAAAATTTTTTGTGCTTAATTGGTTTCTTTTGCATTTTGAATTCGGTTCTTTTCCAATTGTGTAGGCTTCTTGAACCGTGATTGGGCCCTTTAGTGGAAGGATTCTTAGAGTTGAAGTTTTGTTATCTTGTGAATTTCCGTGGATTTATATGTGTAGTGTTATTTTGGAAGAATTATCCTTGTGGAATTAAAAATTGCACCCTTTTAGTATTTGGGTTTCTCATTGCATCTTCATTTGGGTTTACGCAATTTTTCCCCTTTTTAATCGATTTTTGGATTTGAGAGTTGAAGTTTTTTCCTTTGGTTTATTTGATTGTGCTTAGCCCTTGGTTTTAGGCACATCAAAAATTTGGTATCAGAGCTATATGATACTTGGAATTAAGATTGATGGGATAAATTTCGACACCATCGATTTCTTTCATAACTCAATTTGGGGTGGTGATCCCCAAAACACTTGTATTTTATGTCATTTCTTTTCATCTAAAAAGTATTTGAGAAAATAATCTTATAGGTACAATTAAAAATTATCCATGGGGGGTGCCAATTTGTCCTACACTAGTTGTAGACACGGGATATTCTTCAGATTTACAATCAAAGATCCGCTACGATTGTTTCCATTTTCCCAAAACATTGGCTCATGAAAACTTATGATATTTTGTTAAAAATTTTAATTGTTTTATGAACTATTTTAGTTTTAAATTTTTTTCTTGGGACACTTTCATTTTATTGTATTTTCATTTAGGACCGGCCACCTTGAAAGTGCAAACTTTAATTTTGACCATTTTTAACCTAGGAGTAGCAAGTATAAATACTTTGTTAGTGGGTTGGGAGGCCATTTTGCGATTTGAAGCTCATTTTAAAGTGGGTGGGATTAGGGTCTTGATTTATTTTCTTATCAATTTCAATCCTAAGAATGGGGAAATTTTGGCATGCAACAAGGGGAAATTGTGAGTCATATCTTTCTTCTTTGTTTTTTCATTTATTTCTAGTGAGTCATATCTAGGGTTGAATTGGAAGTTTCTTGGTCAGATTTTTATTGTTTGTGATCAAATTTCTTGTTAAAGGGTTGATTACTTAGTACTTGATCTTCCATAACTTGGTGCATGAATTTGTGCTTGTGTTGGAGAGAAAATATCATGTTTTAGTCTTTTTTCTTCATCCTTTCCCGTGGAATTCACATGATCTTTTGTATTTATTGAAGTTGATCTTAAGATGTTGATTGCATCTTTGAACCTTTGGATTGCATCAAAAATTCATTAGGGTTCACGCAAATTCCATTTCTAGTGGAACGGTTTGTATGTGAATTGCGATTGTTTTCTTATTCATTTGGGTTTTGCTTAATCTTGGTTTTGGCACATCACTCTTTTGGTATCAGAGCACAAGAGAGGAGGGATTAAGTGTGTTGAAATTTTTGATCATCAGAAATCAATTAGGGTTCTCATATTGTGAAACGAAATTGTGTATTGTGAATTGAGTTGTGAAATTGTCTTGATTGAGAATTGAATTTGCTGTTTTGAAGTGAATTGAGGGCTTCGTTGTAGCCTTCTTGTGGTTTATCATTTTCAAGGAAGGGATAAGATGAGTGAAGTGTTGTTATAATTCAAATTTTCAAACTTGAAATTTACCCATCCATACCGTTGATTGACTTGTTGTTTGAAGAAGCTTGTGAGTGTGTTGTGTGAATCCTTTGTGCATATTCGGAATTGGAGGAGTGTAATTTTCCAGATTTGCATTGTGTGGATAGTAGGGAATCTATTTGAATTCAAAACATCAATTAAGTTGAGAGTTTAATGAGTTTTTTGTTTGAATTTGAAAATCATTTCTTACCAATTGTGGAAGGGTTGCAATTAGTGAAGTGGTTGAAATTCAAATTTGAATTGCTGCCTATTTGTGTAAAGTTGCGGTTAGAACTTGTGGGAAGTGGAGTACATTTTGTTATTATTGTCGTAGAAGTGGAGTGTGCATTTGTTGTTGTTGCCGTTTGTTATTATTGCCGTGGAAGTGGAGTGCATTTTTGTATTTTTGCCGTGGGAGTTGTTTGTGAAGTGAGTGACTTGTGGAATTTGGGGGAAAAATTGTTGCACCGTGATTTGAAAGGAGTAAGGAAATATTATTGTTATGGTGATTGAATTTGTTAAGCACCATGTATAGAAAAAGGCGTGTGTGTGTGGCATTACATTTGTGTGCTAAGTAAATAGTGTTGTGTATGGTGTTATGTGTGTGTTGATTAAAAAAGGGAATTGCAAGTGTTGCATGTGGTGGTGGAATTATAGAAAAAATGGTGTTGTGCATCCGTGATGTGTTAATGTGTTGTGGAGAAAAGTGCTACACGTAGATTGTAATAGCATACTTGTGAAGTTAAGTGGAGTTGTTTTGTTTTCCTTTTGTAGTGGTTATTGTGTAGCGTTAAAGGAAGTGTGGTTGTGAGGTGTGCTCCTTTGCTTCAAATTGTCTTTGAGGTTCAATATACTGAGTCTACAACTAAGTCAAATGATAGCGTGTGAATGGGGGAATTGGCGATGAAGCCAATAGTCAGGTTGGTGGAGGTCAAGGTCATCATGTTGCAAGTAGGAAGACTTTGGAAGAACAGCTCCAGGATCTCACTACCATAGTTGCTACTCTAGCAACTAAGATTGATAGAATAACATTACCACAACCACCAGTAGTAAACCATCAGGCACTACCTCGGGTAGCTCCACAAAAATCCTCATTGAAATAGAGTTAGTGGGAGATGGAAATCTGAATAGAAGGATGGGTAAGGAGCATCTTCCATACAGGGAAAGAAAGGGATGACAATTTTGGGGCTAATCTATATCAAAATAGGGATTTCAGGCCGCCTCGAGGCTTGGAGTATGTGAAACTGTAGATGCCTTCTTATAATGGCAAGGGATCAGCTGATGATTATTTAGATTAGGAGGACAAGGTTGAGGGTCTCTTTGAATGTTATGAGATCGATGATAATACCAGGGTCCAATTGGCTACTGTCGAGTTTATAGGGTACGCTGCATTATGGTGGAAGAATCCGATTATCAGCAGGCGTAGGGATGGAGAGCTGAGATTCAAACATGAGAGGGATATGAAAAGGGTATTGAGAAAAAGGTTCATTTCCTAAGCATTACAAACAGGAACTGTTTATGCGACCGTAGACCTTTAGGCAGGAAGGCAAGACAGTGAGTGATGATTATGTGCAGGAATTTGAAACCCTCATGATTAGGTGTGGGTCTGTTGAAACCTCCAGAACAAACCATAGCACACTTCGTCTCAGGCTTAAAATATGAAATAGCGTATGTTGTTGAGCTGCAGCGCTATAGTACACTTGATGAGGCTATTCAGTTGGCCTGAAAGTGGAGAGGCAAAGGAGGTCTAATTTATCTAGGGCTCCGAGCAGTTGGCCCAATGCTATTACTAGACCCATATCAGTTGACAGTCGACCAAGGGGAACAAAAGCGGTAGGTGAGGCAGTGAAAGCAGTGGATAAAACTACTCCAAATACTATTAGAGAAAATTTACCTATTTGGGAAGGGTTAAAGAGTTAATAACACCAGATGTGAGGCAGACTGTTCTGGATCTACTAGTGGAAAGGCACGCCAGATCAAGTGCTTTAAATGCATGGGATTTGGGCATATGGCAACATAGTGTCCAATAAGAGGGTGATGACTGTTATGGAGGGCACTGGGGAGGATGTTGAGGATGACAATGAACAGATTAAACCTACAGATTTATCAACAGCACTGCAGGTAGTATTATGATGACCAGATTGCAAACATACATGAGGAGCGCATAAGTGAACAATATCTCCCATTAATGTGTTACGCAGGGCTCTAACTATATCTCCTAATACTAGAGACATTCAGAGGGAGAACATATTTCACACCTCTTGTAGAATCAGAGGTAACCTTTGTGTACTCATCATCGATAGTGGTAGTTGCACGAAATGTTATATCTGCTACATTGGTAGAAAAATTACATCTGTCTACTATTCCACATCCTAACCCTTATAACTTGCATTGGCTGGATAATCGAGGTGTATGTATGTTACACTTAGGGCAAAGGTTCTTGTGAGTGTTGGGGTAGAAATATCATGATGAGATCCTGTGTGATGTAGTCCCTATGCATGCATTCCATTTTGCTGTTGGGTCGGCCTTGGTTGTTTAATCGACAAGTGTTACATGATGGGTTTAGAAACACCTACATGTTCAGCATAGGCGAATCTCGCATAGTTCTGTCGCCAATGACTCCGTCTAAGGTACATGGGTTTCAAGAACAGATCAGAACTCCATCCACTACATTTGATAGCCAGAAGAGCAAGACAATAGAGACATTAGGGTTTAGTTCCAAAACTAATCCTCTAAATTTGAAGGTAAATCTTTCAAAAGCCGAGGGAGATGATGGGAAAAATTTCCGACACCATCGACACTTTCAGAACTCGATTTGGATGATGATCCAAATCACTCATATTTTATGTCATTTCTTTTCATCTAATAAGTATTTGAGAAATAATCTTATAAGTACAATAATAATTCTCCATGGGATGCCAATATGTCCTACACTAGTTAACAGACACGAGACATCTTCAAATTTACAATCAAAGATCTGTTGCGATTGTTTCCATTCCGAAGCAGTGGCTCATAAAGACTTATGATATTTTGTACTTTGTAATTGTTTTATGAACTATTTTATGTTGTATTTTCTTTTGGAACACTTTCATTTTATTGTAATTTTCATTTAAAACCGGCCACCTTAAAAGTGGCAAACTTGTAATTTTGACCATTTTCTAACCCTAGGAGTAGCAAGTATAAATACTTGCTTATAGTAGGGTTTGAGGAGGCCATTTTGCATATTTGAAACATACACTTAACGTGTGGGAATTAGGGTTCTTCCTAGTTCATTTTCTCTTATCAATTTCAATTCTAAGAATTGGAATTGTGGCGACTGCAACAAGGGGAAATTGTGAATCATATCAATTCCTTCTTCGTTTTTTTTCATTTCATTTCTAGTGAGTCATATCTAGGGTTGAATTGGAAGTTTCTTGGTCAAATTTTTTATTGCATTTGTGATCAATTATCTTGTTTAAGGTTGATTACTTTAGTACTTGATCTTACCATCACATTGGTGGCGTGAATTTGTGCTTGTGTTGGAAGAGAATATATCACGTTTTCGTGATTTTCTTCTTCATCCATTTCACGTGGAATTCACTAGATCTTATTGTTATTTAGTGAAGTTGATCATTATTGGATGTTGATTGCATCTTTGAACCTTTGGATTGCATCAAATTTCCATTAAGGTTCACGCAAATTCCATTTCTAGTGGACTGGTTTGTATGTGAATTGACGATTGTTTTCTTTGATTCATTTGATTGTGCTTAATCTTGGTTTTAGGCACATCAAAGATTGATTATGCCATTGTTGGAATAATTGGTTACAAGTAGTGAAGATTTGATGCCATTGTTCATATGATTGAAACTAGTTTGATTGACATTTGCTAATTGTCTTTCAAATTGGTTTTGCATGTGCTTAATCTTGGTTTTGAGCACATCATAATTTGGTATCAGAGCTTGTGGTTGTGAGAAGGGGTTATTTGATTTTGAACTTTGGAAATTTAGGGTTCATGTTCTTACATCTTCATTCTGAAATTGAGAGTAGAATTGAATTGTTGTTGTGATTACTTGAAGTGGCTTGATCGTCTTGTTTGGGAAGTTGAACTTGCTGCTTGTTGGAGTGATTTTGAGTACTTGTTGAAGCTTTTATGTTGTGGACTTCACCGTGAAGGAAGAGGAAAGATAGTGCATTTGAATGTAAATTCGGAAGTGTGAAATATCTCCAATTGTGTAAAAAGAAGAAGTGTAAACTTTACTTGTTTGTTTTTTTGAAATAGTGGATGCAATTGAGCAATTTCCATATTTGAGTTGTGTGGAAGATTTGGAAATTATTTGATTTTCAAAACAAACATTAAGTTGAAGAAGTTAATGTGTAGTTGTTTGAATTTGAAAATTACTTCTTACCATTTGAGGAAGGGTTGCAATTAGTGAAGTGGTTTGATTTTCAAATCTGAATTGTTGCTATTTTGGTGTATAAGTTGTGGTTTGCTTTAGTTTTTGTAGTGGTGAAACTTATATGTTTAGGAGTGTGAATCGTGGAGTGTGTGTAGAGTTGTGATTGCAAAAAAAAAAAAAAAAAATTGTGGAGGTTATTGCACCGTGGTTGTATGTGTATGAATTGTGCTGTAAAAAGGAGTATTGAATTATTGGCATTGTGTTTGTGTGTTGAGTAAGGGAATTGCCATTTGTGAATTTGTGGAATTGTATAGAATAAGGTGCTACACATTGAGGCTAAAGTGTGAGTGTGTAGTGCATGAATAGCAAACTGTAAAAGGGAAGAGTGGTGTTTCAATTGTGAAGTGGAATTATGTAGTGCATGCATTTTCATAAATTGGAGAAATCACAATTGTCATTTTCAGATTTGAATTCAAAATTGAAGTGTGAATTAAGAAGTCAATTTGAAATTTCAAAACACACATTAAGTCATAGTTTAATTGTGTTGTCATTTTAATTTGAAATAGCTTCTTACCATTTGTGGAATTGTGCACTTATCGAACTCCATTTTTGAATTTGAAAGTTGAGCTACCATTTTTTTGTATTGAAGTTACGGTTTGTTATAGTTTATGGAAGTGGGAAGTGTACTGTGGCTTGAGGAGGATTGTATGTAGTGTTGTATTTTTTGTAAAATTTAGTAAAGGGTGTTAACATTTGGTATTGGTTGTTGTATGTGTTATCAAGCTACTTGTTGTTGCTGGCATGAACATTGTTGAACCGTAAGTAAAGGGGAAGTTATGTGGTGGTGAATGGTGTGCTGTGTATGTGTTTAATTGCTGCCAATTGTGTATTCAAGTGGTGAGAAGTCAAGGCAAGAAAAAGGAAAGTTAAGTAGTAGAATTTGAAATTCAAACAAGTCATTAAAGTATGAAAGTAATTGAAACTAATTACTTAAACACTTGTAGTTGAATTTAATTCTATCTACTTGTAAGTAGTTGAGTGTACTTCATTTGTGGCTTGATTGTGTACTTGAACCGTGGAAGTGTGAAGATAATTATTGTGTTGTTGGGTTTGAACATAATCATGTCTAGTGAGATGTTTCATTATGCTAATGTATTGCATTGGACATTGACTACATTTACTACTAAGGATGATGAACAAAGGGAAAACTTGTTCCATACTTCTTGTAAGGTACAAGGAAATTTATGTGTCCTTATAGTCGATGGTGGTAGTTGTACCAATGTAGTAGCAGCATCGTTAGTATCGAAACTAAAACTTGCTACTACTCCACATCCTGAACCGTATAAATTACATTGGCTTAGTGATCAGGGGAGTTTACATGTGACCTAAAGAGCTAGGGTACCTTTCAGTGTAAGGGATAAATACTATCATGAAATCGAGTGTGATATTCTACCTATGTGTACATCCCATATATTGCTTGGCAAGCCTTGGTTATATAACAGGAGGGTCTTACATAATGGCTTCAGGAATACTTATGTATTCCAAAGGAGGGAAAACGAATTATTCTGAATTCGATGTCGCATTCAGAGGTTCAAAGGGTTCAGCAACAAATCAGTAGACCATCAGTGGGCTATGAGCAATTGAACCAACCCTTAGAGTACAAAATTTTTCAGTCACAGATGTACCAACCTTCAGAGGATCCTGTGAACAGAGTCAGATGAGCAGATCATTAGAGAAGGAAACTATTCAAGGGCAGTTATGTTCACCTTCAAAGATACTAGAGGCTCATGAGCAATTGAGTAAACTATTAGAGGATTCTGAGGGTCAAAGTCAGATGAGTCTATCATCAAAGAGCCAGACTGTTCAAAGACAGTTGTGTTCACCTTCAGCAGTTTCAGAGGCAATGAGTAGTTGGGCCAACCATTAAAAGACCATGAGGATCAGCAACATACAGATAAGTTAGAAAAGGAGAAAACGGTTTCAGTGGAACAGGTTGATACAGGGGCAACGGTTTCAGTGGAACAGGTTGATACAGGGGCAACTTTAGTGGATAATGGAGCATTATTTATGTTGCAGATGAGATACATCCTAGAAATGGAGGAGAGTAAACAATCACCACCTGTGGTATTTCAGTATATTAGGATTCTACAGAGATACTTCTTCAAATGGATTGCTAGGAGAAAACAGAGTCTCTATTGCATTTTATCTGCCAGATTTGAGGACAAATCTTTTTGAGGCCCGAGGAGATTATAGGAATCAAAATCTGACAAGACCTATCATTAGGACAAGAACCAAATGATTTCGAATCTTGGCGATGAGGGCCCATTTTGAGCAAATTGACCATGGAATTATTCATTTACTAACCTCTTTTATCTTATTCATGTATTATATATTCCAACAGGCACATTTATCAAGCTTTACAGGGCGATGGATAAACTTACTAAAACTTAGCTTACGGGTTATCCATAGACCGACCTAAACCGGTGATGAGCTGGGCCGACGAATCCTATGGAAGACCGGCATCTTGAAGACCAATTTCTTTTATATATTTTTCATTTGCATGGATTATTTTATGTTGTATTTTCTTTTGGAACACTTTCATTTTGATTGTAATTTTCATTTAGGACCGGCTACCTTAGAAGTGGCATAGTTATAATTTTGTGCATTTTCTAACCCTAAAGGGAGCAAGTATAAATACTTGCTTAAAGTAGGATTTGAGGAGGCCATTTTTCATAATTAGACAAATACTTTTTCGTGAGGATTAGGATTCTCCTAATTTTCATTAGACTCTTATCAATTTCAATCCCAAGAGTTGAAATTGTGGCGAGTGCAACACTTGAAATTGTGAGTAATATCAATTTCATTTTGTTGTGATTTCTTTTCTTCTTTAGTGTGTAATATCTAGGGTTGAATTGATATAGTTCTTGGTCAGATTTGCTTCATAATCATTTCAAATTTTTGTGCTTAATTGAGTTTCTTTTGCACTTGAATTCGGTTCATCCATTGTGTATGCTTCTTGAACCATGATTAGCCTTTGGTGGAAAGGGATTCTTAGAGTTGAAGATTTGTTGATCTTGTGAATTATTCACGTGGATTCATATGTGATTAGTGTTATTTTGGAAGAAATTATCCTTGTGGAATTATAATTGCATCATTGAGTATTTGGTTCTCATTGCATCTTCACTAGGGTTCACGCAATTTTACCCTTTTGAACCAGTTTTTTACTTAAGAGTTGAAGTTGTTCCTTTGGTTCATTTGATTGTGCTTAGACCTTGGTTTAGGCACATCATAATTTGGTATCAGAGCTATACGATACTTGGAATTAAGATTGATCATGCCATTGTTGGAATAATTGGTTACAAGTAGTGAAGATTTGATGCCATTGTTCGTGTGATTGAAACTAGTTTGATTGACATTTGCTAATTGTCTTTCAAATTGGTTTTGCATGTGCTTAATCTTGGTTTTGAGCACATCAATAGGGTCGTAAGAAGCATTCATCTTTACTATTCCAGCACAATTTAGTTCAATCTTGATAGATGATAAATATTTCTCTCGCCATTAATAAAGATTTGAATTTCTTCTTCTCTTCATGAGTCTTCTTCTACTACTTATTTGCTTTCCTATTCACTGTTATTACTTAGATCTAATGAAATCAATGAAAATGGAGGCTATCTTGTGCCCGTAAACGATGAAAATGTTGATATCACTTTCGGCCTTACTAGGTTAGTCGTTACAGGTGATGTTAAAAAGTCAAATGAGATTTAGAAGAGTTGGCATCAATTTGAGAAAGGCAAAATTATCATTGATGAACCAATCATGGAAGCCTAAGAACATCAAGGTCAGGAATAGCTTGTTAAAAGAACATCGGGGGGGGGGGGGGGGGGGGGATGGGGGGGAAATTATTGTAATTTATTATCCAAGTATCTAGACACATTTTCATGGTCATACAAGGATATATAGGGCTTCATCCTTCGATAGTGGTTCATAAGCTACCCACTAAAGCTGACTTTAGACCAAGAAAGCAAAAGCTTAGGAGGTTTCGACCCAACATTTTGTTGAAAATCAAATAAGAGGTGAAGAAATTGTTGGAATTCAAGTTCATTGAGTATCAGATTATTTGGAATGGGTGGCGAATATAGTGCCTATCCTTAAGAAAAACAAGAAAATTCCAGTTTATGTTGATTTTAGAGACTGGAACCAAGCGATGCCAGAAGATAATTTCTTATTGCCACACATAAATTTGTCTTAGTAAATAACACTACTAAGAACCACCTTTTCTCCTTCATAGATGATTTTTCAAGGTACAATCAGATTAAAAATGTCAAATGAAGACAAAACTAAAACAACGTTCATCACTACGTAAGGACCATTTTGCTATAAAGTTATGCCTTTTAGTTTGAAGAATGCAAGAGTGACTTATCAGCAAACCATGGTAACATTATTCCATGACATGATGCATAAAGACATGGAGGTATAAGTTGATGATATCATTGCTAAGTCTCATGAAGGGGAAGATCACGTGAAAGTCCTTAGGAAGTTACTTGAGAAACTTAGAAAATTTCAATTAAAGTTAAATCCTGATAAGTAAAACATTTGGAGTAACATCAGGGAAGCTCCTAGGGTTTGTTATCAACCGAAGGGGATCCAACTAGACCTAGAAAAGGTAAAAGCAATTGTTGAGATCCTAGCCCCGCAAACCCTCAAAGAAGTAAAGGGTCTATTGGGAAGTTGAACTACATAGTTAGGTTCATATCTCAGCTTCCGATAAGTGTTGTCCTTTGTTCAAGCTCTTAAAGAAGAATGCTACACTAAGATGGATGCCGAATGTGAAAAAAGCCTTTTTTGAAATCAAAAGATATTTGATTGAATTCCTCCAATCCCAACAGTTTCCCACCCTTGGGAAGCCTTTATTCTTGTATTTGACTATACTCCCCGAATCCATTGGGTTGTGTACTAGGGCAAAAAGATGAGACAGAAGGAAAGGAGCACCCTATATTATTATCTAAGCAAGAAATTTACTAAAGGAGAACAAAGATATTCAAAAGTTGAGAAGACTTGCTATGCTTTGGTATAGGTAATGCATAGGCTTCGGCAATACACCCTGTATTATTCCATCGAGTTATTAACCAAACATGATCTACTACAATATCTAGCAGAAAAACCAACTTTGATGGGAAGAATCTCTAAATGGTAGATGTTGCTTTCAAAGTTTGATATCACTTATGTAAATCAGAATTCAGTAAAAGGACAAAGCCTTGGCAGACCAATTGGCAAAATATCTAGGAAAAGATGTGTTTAGAAATCTCATAAGTTCAATTTCTAGATGAAGGAATTATGTTCACTATCGATGAAAGATTAGAAGGTCGACAGTGGAAGTTGTATTTTGATGGATTTGCAAATGTTTTTGGATGTGGAATAGGGGCATTCTTGATATCTCCTAAAGATGACCATCTTCTTATAGCAGCGAAGTTAACATTCTCGTATACTAACAATATAGTGGAATATGAAGCTTATATCATTGGGCTTAAGATGGGTTAGAAATAGGTATCCAAGAATTAGAGGTATATGGAGACTCATCTTTAATTATTCTCCAGACCTTGGGAGAATACAAAACTAGAGATAGCAAATTAATACCATACTACCAACATCTTAGCGAATTGGTGGAAAGGTTTGAAAAAAATTCTTTCACATATGTGCCTAGAATCCAAAATCAATTCGCCAATGCTCTAGCAACTTTGGCATCCATGATTCAAATCTCAAACAGTGTAGAGATTCAGCCTTTAAAGATCGAAATTGAGAAGAAGTCAGCTTTTTGCCTAGCGATTGAGGAGAGCCAAGATCGAAAGCCTTGGTACCATGATATCAAGGTACTCCTTTAAAACAACACTTATCTAGAGGAGGCAGATAAGAAAGACCAAAAGGCATTAAGAAGATTAGCAACACATTTTTACTCAGTGTTTTCGCATATACAAGAAATCCTTCGATTACTACCCTATTAAGGTATGTCAACAAAGAAGTGGATACCCCGATGCGAGAAATACACGAGGGAGTCTATGGACCGCACAAGAACAGATATATGCTAGCCCGCAAAATCACGAGGATGGGTTATTTCTAAATGACTTTGGAAATAGACTATATTAAAACATATGAGGCATTGTATATGTAAAGATGTTGCCCACCATTGTAGGTATGCCATAAATCAAGATATAGTATATATATATATATATATACTTGGCATAAGTGACAATGCCTCATATGTTTATATAGTCTATTTCTAAAGTCATTTAGTATTATTTCATCTGACTTGCCCTTTTTTTCAATTTTCTAAAATTTTTCTACTTTATTTTATTTTTTAAACTTTTAAATATTTTTTAATATTTATTAATTAAATATATTAATCTCATTATCTACATCAATTGCAAACACACAAGCAAAGCAAGTCACATAATTATTTTAGGGGATCTAAATGAAAAAGAACATCCATATAAATTTAAAATGTTTTGAAGGAGTGCATATAATTTACTCTTTTTTATTTTTATATTTGGATTTAAAAGACTTATCTATGGGTTTGAAAGTATGTTTTTTTTTTTTTTTTTTTAATGATTTTTAGGTATAACTACTTAATTTCAAACATAGACCACATAGGCATGGAAGAAGCATAAGGTGATATCTATGCAATTTGCTCTTTTTACGATGGTCAATCTCTTTCCACTTTTTTATTTCAAAAAATAAGCAAATTTACCTTCGAATCTTTTCTTTCCCCCAATTTCATCTTTAACGTTTCTAGTCCTTTACAATCATTTTCTAA
>JBBMOL010001412.1:0-39925 GCA_037954665.1 Laguncularia racemosa | reverse complement strand
CCATATCAACGGGGTAAGTGAATAGTAGTGGAGTTCTTGATAAAGAAAAAAATTTTTTGAAAAAGCAAAAAATGCGCTTTTTTTAATATTTTTTTGACGGTGGGATTGCCTTTTTTGTCATTGCCGACCAAAATTATGGTGTGGAAAAATTTTAAAGTTTTTTTTTTGCTTGGCAGGCGGTGAGGGAGTCTCCCAAATTACGGGCAGGCCTTTCTACAAAAAATACTTTAGTGCTGTTTGATCTTGCAAAATTTTGGAAAAAACTGCTCAAAAACATCAATATGATGGCACTCGTTCAAAAGTTTTTGAAAATTTGGTCCATGACTCAGATGCAGGATCCCACCACTGTTGCGTTTGAAAATGAATCTTCCCAAATTTCCCTTTCACTTGTACAAACCTGATTCTAGACAAGCCTCCGTTTATGTGAGAATGAGGTGGAGACTTGCTTAGTTGCCCTTTTGTGAAGAGGTAACGGCTGTTTTTAGTAGAAATAATGGGGGAAATTTCAAAATCACCCCAGTTTGGGACGGGCCCGGGCGCATTCCTCTGGGCTCGGGAAGCAAGGGAATTATCCCACGGGCCCCACAAATCTTTGGCTCTCCCCAAAGCCTCTGTCCGGAGGAAACTTTTAAAAACGGGTTTTTTTTCCCTTTCTTGCCTTGATAAGTTTGGAACAGGGTCCAAATGAAGCCCGGGGTGGCCTGATAAATTTTTTAAGCTCTTCGTGGGTCCTGTTTTATTTAGACCTTTTAAAATCTTTTTTTAGTCCTCAATTTTAAAAATTTTCGTATCTTTAAAAATGTAGTTTATTTTTTGTTTGTTTTTTTGTTGTAATGATTACAATCGGAGGTATAGTTGAGAAAATGTGAAGAATGTAGATGGTTCGTATACATGTGTGTTTTTCTTTTCGTTCGGGAGTGTTGGCCCGTGGTGATTTTTTTTTCTGGATTAACGTCGAGACATGAGATGAGGGCTTCGGAATTTTTTTTTATGGAATTTTTTTTTTTTTTCTTTGGGTGGGGTAAGCGCCCTGCGGTTTTTTCCCCGTGTTATTATTTCTCTTCCATTCGCTATTTTTTTTTTTTTTTTTTCTTTTTTTTACCTCTTTTTGACAATCAGCAGTAACATGGCCTTAAACACGGGCAATCCAGAGTCCTTACGAATAATTGACAACAAAGAACCCTAGCTGGTGGTTAAACCCTTAACTTAAAAAAGTCCAGGGCAATCGAAGCCCAAACCCTTTTTTCCCGCGGTCCAAATAATAGCACCAAGTTCGTGTTCCTTGATTATGTCCCACCCTGTCTTCAGCGTGTTCCCCGTCTGGGGCAGTTAATATTCGAAAAGCTCACGTTAAGTATCTCAATTTTTTTTTCCTTTTTTTAAAGTGTAGTAGCTAGCCCCAAAATGTCTTGAAAAGCCTGGCAGTTCGTTTGGCTCATCATTAAAGGAGAAGCAACAACCTTTTTCTATTAAAAAAAAAATTTAGAGGGATTTCGACGAGCAAAAACAAAAAAAAATGTCTCGGTTTAAACCAAGACAGTAGAGGATGAATGGTTAAGCATCAACTGTTTTTCAAACTTGAGAACTAAGGTTGCTAACAAGAATTACGGTTCTAAAAGGGTTTTTTTTTATTGAAATTTATGGAGCGGCAGTTATTTTATAAGAAATCAAACTGGAGGTATTATTCACAACTTTCTTTTTAAGTGCAAGGATTTTTTTTTTTTTTTTTTTTTTACAAAAGAAATATAATTTTTTAAAAACCCAACAAAAAAACCCAAAAATCAATTTAACAAAATAAAGCTAAAGGTAAGTGAAGTTTGAAAGGGATTATCTAGATCTACAAGAGAAGGAAACCAAAGTTATACAAAAGGAAATCGACCTTTAAAAACTGTTTTAAATTTTCCCACAGAGGAGTGCGAAGAATGAGAACCTTGGGTAAATTAGTTTTAAAAGGAAAATTAACCGAAAAGGGATCACTCGATTTGTGCTTTTTTTTATTTGCTTGTAAAATTTTCGACCCTTCTTAAGTCAAGGCCGGTTTCCCATTTTGGAATTTAGGGTTTTATGTGTAAGACAATTAGCTAACGTGAAAGGAAAAAGCGACAACATCTTGGAAAATTATTATTGATTTAAAACACAATTTTCTTTTAGAGATCTTTGTTCTTTGAAACAAACTCACCGTTTCTTCAAATTAAATGTTTGGGGAAATCATAAAAATGAGGGTTTTAATCAAAAGGTGTGGTTGGGTCAGTTCGTCATTACTTGTTCAAGACATCCTTGGGGAAAACCCAAATTTAAAACAATGCCGAGTTCTAGGTTTAATAGACCCAGGGTTGCATTTTTTGGATAAGAGTTTTGGTTCTTGAATAAAGTAAATCTATCCTTTTCTTATTTGTTCATTTAAATTTTCATTGTTCTTGTTAATCTCTTTAGAAATTTAAAAAAAAAAAAACCCGTGGAAGTGTTGTTGGGTCCGATGCCCCTTTTTGCTAATTTTATTTTTTCATCAATTTTTTTCAACATTTGGGGGTAAAATCCCCAAACTAACATATCAAAAAAATTGCATCTTTTGAATTGGCTTAGGTTAAAAAAAAAAAAAAAAATCCCTCATTGCTTCTTCTTAAAGGGATTAAAAAGGTAAGAATTTCTTATTCTTTTAATTCCAAATTATGTTATCAATTTGGGATTACAAAGGGAAATTTCTATTACCTTTAAATTCCCAAAATTTAAGGGTTATAATATTCTTCCAATTCCGTATTAGGTGTTATTTGTCTTTCCAAATTTCTAAATAAGTGTTATTGTCTTCTTAATTCTGTCAGGCTTTGCGTGTTTTTTAAAAATAGTTGTTTGGTACCTGCAAATTGTCTCTGATTTTACCGAATTGTTTAGTCATTTGATTTTGTTTTAGTATTTACGTTAGGGATTTCAATTCAAGTTTTAATCAAAGAATCAAAGAGCGGGGGGGTGGGGCATTGTACTTTGGGGTGAAACACAAGTGAATCTATATTTTTGAGTGTTTAAAAAAGGGGAGGAGTAATGGAGGTTAAAAAAAAATCATCTGTGTTATTCAACCTTTTTTTTTATTTAGAGATTGTTAGGACAAAATCAAACTAAAACAAGAATGGAGGAGGGGAAATTTAAAATAATGTTTGAAGCTTTAATGAGAGAGATGAAGAAATACTAAGTAGTGAAGTTGAAAATCCATGGGGGGGATGGATAAATGGAATGGAGTAAGGGAACCCTCAAGAGCATATTGTGGGCGGGAGCGAATAGACCCTTGAGAGGGGGGGGTAAGGTAGAAGAGGGGGAAGAAACGGGGTCAGGAGAGTTAACTACATGGGGGGAGGGAAAAAACCCAAAAGGGGAGATAGTAAATTGGGGAAATTTCAAATAAAGATCCATCTTTTTAAGGGAAAAAAAATGATCCATGTTGGACTTGGAAGGGGGACAAAGTTTTATCATGTATTTGAATCCAAAATTACAATTACAAAGGAGAAAAAAATTAAATTTCTACAGTTGAAAATTCTGACTATTTTAGGTGTGGTGCGAACCCGGGTTAAAATGTAATAAGCGTAGGTATGGTGAGAGGCCCGTTAGTCCTGAGATGAGAGAAGACCCTTATGTAGAAGAGTTTTCCCTATCATTTTTAAGGGGTTTTTTAGGAAGTTCCCAAAGGGGTTTCACAGGGGGCCAAGAGTGTGGGGGACTAAAAAAAGAAATGGAATGCTATGATTAAGTTTGAGTGAGGAGGAGATGTGCTACAATGGCTAAGTTCATTAACGGGTTTGATCAGGAGATTGTTGATGTGGTGGATCTACATCCACTTGTGTATATGGAGGAGTTGTGTAGTTAGAGCGATCAGGTAGAGAAGCAGTTGAAGTATAAGGCCACCCCACTAGACAACTTCTAACTCTTCATGAAAGTCCAATTGGAAAGAAGAAACCCTATAGACTTGAAACCAAAAGAGGATGTGAAGGCCAAGAGCCCAATTTCATTGCTCTTAAAGGTAAATCTGACACTAAACTATTTCTAAAACCCGTGAATATCAAAAGTTTCTGACTCAGTGGAACCCTAGATATTGATCTAAGACCAACGTCAATAGGGATTTCAAAAACCAAGAATCGAAATTGGGAATTAGTAATTGTGCTTAACCCGACCCAATCGCACCCACCGATAGGCCTATGCTATCAAGATCGATTTTCAAGCGTTTAAGATGAAGACAACCTAAGGTAGTTCTATTGACAGAAGAACCAAAGGTAGGAGAATTCTCTATTATGATTTTCATTCTTCAACATCATGATAATAATGACCTTCAAATGTCCTCCCCAAAGGAGTTTATAAATGGTCATAAATATAAGCTGGATGGACCTTTCAATGTCCTACCAAGGAGTTTATGATGGTCATAAATATAATTTGGAATGTCGACCTTTCAATTGTCCTACCAAGGAGTTATGATGGTCAATAATTATAGCGGCGGCTTAAATAATCCAGGGCCGTTCTTTGAAATGAAAAGACCATAAATCAAACGTTAGGTCATCTTTCCATTGTTGATGTCCTCCGCTTCGTTCCCCACTTTGATATATGATATTCATGAGCTTTAGATTTGTGCTAGAGTTGTATCGAAATCAACTTCTTGCTCCCGAAGTTCCATTAATCAAAACTACTTGCAATGCCTCCTTCATTCGCTGGTTAATGATCGTGTATTAGACCCCCGTTACAGTGTATAGGTTCATTGGCTTTACTAGCTCCCCGAATGTGTTGCGTCCTGATCTCTATTATTCCCCCCTTCATCGGAAAGGATTCGTCCCGAATCACCTGCATCATTTGAACGGAAAGTTTAGTAACATTAAAAGTAGCGATTACTTACCGTATTGACTTGGCAATCAAGTTTGTAAGCATTCGTTGATAATGTGCTCCAGTTACTTGAAAAGGACCGTCTCCCTAAGGATGAATTTAGACTTGCCCGATGTGTAGTTACCTTTCTTTTCTCAAATGTAAATAGACCCAGTCTCTAGGTTGATAGGTAGCTTGTTATGACCCTTGTTTGCTTGTCAAGCATAGTTGCTATTCTTCTTTCCAATGTTAGCTCGAGCCTTGGCAATGCAATTCCTGGACTAACTCTGCTTTTTCTTTTACACTCAACATCAAAAATCCGTTGGAGGCAAAGGTAAAATATCCAAGGGAGTCAACGGATAAATCCATACATAATTCAAATGGGTGAGTATGATGTGCAAAAATGCCACAACTTTATTGTATGCAAATTCAACATGAGGTAAACAATTTTCCCATTATTTTTAAGTGCTGTTTCCAAAACAACATGCAACAATGTGAAAGGGTCCTATTAACTACTTCCGTTTGACTATCCATCTAAGGATGTGCAACAGGTAGAAAAAAACAGTTTAGTCCCAATTGGTTTCACTAAAGTGCGCCAGAAATGCTGAGAAACTTAAATCCTTTCACTTACTAATAGAATCTTGCAGGCCATGCAACGCCACAATTTCTTTAAAGAATATATCATCCAATAGATGTTGCATCATTAGTTTTAGAATGGGCAATAAAGTGAGCCATTTTGCTAACTTTCAACAACAACAAAATATGCTATCCTTGCTTTTAGAACGTAGCAAACCTAGAACAAGTCTATAGAAATGTTAATCTGAGGGATGATTGAGGCAAGGTAATGGATGTATTTATCCATGTAGCATTACTTTGGATTTAGCCTATTTACACACAATGGCATTTTTCACACACAGCTTGACACATCATGTTTCATCCTAGGCTAATAAAATGCTCATGAAAAAATGTACAAAGTTTTTTGATTTATACCAAAGTGTCCCATTTAGTCCACCCCCATGTGTTTCTTAACAAGCTACTCCGCTAAAGAAAACATTTAGGAATGCAAAGCTTGTCTTTCTTACAAAAAACCCTCATGCTTATAGAAATCAGCATATGCATGCTCAGAAATAGCACTCCACCACTTGACCAAAATCTACATCTTTTCTAAAAATCCTTAATATAAACTCATATCCAAGCATTGTGTATGTAAAGAGGCAGAAGTAAATACTCCTGGGACAGTTGCATCAACCACTACATTTTCTTTTCCGTGCGCCTATATTTGATAACATAAGGAAAAGTTTCAATAAATTCCATCCACCTAGCATGCCTTTTTGTTTCACCTTAACTGAGTCTTTCAAAAATTTCAAGTTCATGATCTTGAAATGGATAATGAACTCTTGGCCATAGATAGTGCTTCCAAAGTTTACAAGTCCTCATAATGCATATAGCTCCTTATTATGGGTAGGTTAGTTTCATGGCCACCTCCCAGTATAGAGCTTTTCGCTGAAGTAAGCAATTGCTTGGTAATCCTGCATCAAAACACACCAATACCTTTCCCAGAAGCATCAACATTCATATTCAAAAACCTTTCAAATTGGAGAGATAAAAGCAAAGGAGCATTGGTAGTTTTTCTTTCAAAATATTAAAAGCTTTCTCTTGTGTTTCAGTCCACCTAACTCAGCATTCTTTTTAAAAAGGTCATTTAAAGGAGCAGCTATTAGAAACTAAATCCCTTCACAATTTCTTATAGATGCTGGCTCCTAAACATGAGCTTTCTTACCTCTTAGCATTCTTGGTGTTGTGGCATTCCTTGATCGCCTTTACCTTCTCCTCATCAACAGAAATTCCCCTGTGTACTTACAACAAACCCAAAAAATCCACAGATTCATACAAAAGTACACTTCTTTAAATTTGCAAATAACCTATTTTAAACCCCGAGCAACATTTGCAATGTTTGAACATGTCTTCTAGACTTTTACTGTAGACTAAAATGTCATCAAAATTAGACTACAACAAATTTTCATATGAAAGCTCGAAGAACATGGTTCATAATCGCATAAATGTGCTTGGTGCATAATGTTAACACGAAGGCATTACCAACCATCATAGAGCCATATTTGGTTTTAAAAGTGGTTTTCCATTCGTCTCCCTCTCTCGTGCTTGGTAATAACCATTCTTTAATCCAACTTTAGAAAACAAACACGACCTACAACTCATCTAACATATCATCAAGCTAGGGTATTAGGATGTCAGTACTTAACTATAATTTTGTTGATGGCTCGAAAATCCACACACATATGCAATGATCCAATCCTTCTTTGGAACAGATGAACATGGGACCGAACATGGGCTTAAGGGCTCTCTCTCACAAATTTCCCCCTTCTAGCAGCTATCCTCTTGCCTCTAAATCTCCTTTGTTCCTCTGGATTTGCTCTATATGCTGGTGTATTTGGAATTGAGGCACTTTGAACGAAGTCGATTGATGCTTCAATACCTCTCAATGGAGGTAATCCATAGGTATTTCCTCAAGGTACAAGTCAGCAAATCCTGCAAAAGAGAAACAACGAACTGCAGGCAAGAAGGGTTAAGATGTTCTGTAGAAAAATAAACATCCTTGTAATTCAGTACCAAAGTAAGTGCCGTTTTGCCTTCAAGGCACTTTCAAATTTCTCTCTTGCCTCACCCAAATTTCAATCGTGTTTCCCTCAAATTCTTTCCTCTCATAGTCACAAGTGTATTTTTACCACTCTCTTTCACAATCTCACTCTTTCTTTTTTTGTTCACTCTTGTGTTTCCCTCTCTCTCTAAACTCTCTAGCAATCCTCAACTGATCCTCATAGCCTCCCAAGGATTGAGGGTGGTCAAAACCACCTGTCTTTTGTCAGATAAAGGAATACTTATTTATGTAATATCATGGGGTGACCTTTCTATCAAACTGCCAAGGTCGTCCCAACAATTTGTGCATAGCCTATATAGGGACCACATCACACAATACCTCATCACGGTATTTCCCTATAGAGAAAGAACCTATACCCTCTTGGTCACTTTAACCTCCCCACTTTCACTAAACCACTGCAACTTATAGGCTGATTATGGCTTCACAGTTTTAGGCTCATTTTATCTACCAATCATGTGTTAGACAACATTTGTGTAGCTACCACTATCAATAATCAAACTACACCACCTTGTTATTTGCATGGCATCTAGTATGCTAAAAATGCGCTCTCGCTACATTCACCACCCTCATTCTTAGGTTGAGTATTGTGAATCCGCCTGCGTAAAGCAAGAAACTCTCCCTTTTCAGGTCTTCCATATCAACATCCACTAATTCTTCTAATGGGGGCATGTCATCATCATCCCTGAGCTCCACACTCTCTACATCACCACTCTCCAAAAGGATCATCGCCTAGTGGTTTGGACACTGCGATGCAATTAATAGGTATTATGCTAGGTAAAAATGATAGTTTTCATAATAGGTATCGCCCAAATCGCCTGGCACCTGAAACATTTAATGTCACTAATCTAAAAGTAGATATTGGTTTCAGTGTTACCTTTCGAATAGGTATGCTGGTTGCCTTAAACCTTCTCTTCTCCTGGTTTTTGTGATGATTTATTATTCTTCCAATTCAACTTCCATGAAGCACTAGAGTTGAATTATACTTGGAAATGAATTGTAAGCTGGATTTATACCTTGAAGTACTCTTTGCCTTATCAACTGCTTCTCAATCTTGATTCGCCTTATGAAAAACTCTCTAATGTCTACTTACTACTGTATGATCAATGATATCAGCGATCTCCCTATTCAATCCATTAATGAACCTAGCCATTGTTGCCTTCAGCTTCCTCTTGTACTTTAGCTCTTTTCATGGCTATTTCCATCTCTTTGAAGTAATCCTCTACCTTCTGGGTCCCTTGTGTTCAAGCTTTGCAGTTGTTCTATGTAAATCCCTAAAATAATGGTAGGAATGTTATCTCTTCTGCATGATTGTTTTCATCTATTCCTATATGCTGATACTGTCTCTCCCAATATCGTCTTCTATTTGAACCAGTTTGATCCTACCATACACTTGCTTTTAGTTAGTGAATTCGACTATACAAATTTAGCTTCTTTACTCTTGAATTAATTATGACCTTCAAATTGTGATCAACCTTTCGCTCCCACTATAAGTATTAATTCTAGGTCATTCTTCTTTAAAGGACAGGTATTTTCTCTTTATACTACCTAAATTACTATCTCTTCTTTGGGTATTATCTCTCTCCATCACAAAATTATACTTCTCCTTCTTTAGTATCTTTTTCCAATTCCGATTGTCTCACTCCCTCCTTGGAAGACTCTCAAACCTTCGACCACTGTAGTGCTACCGTGGGCTCCCTCTTTGCTCCATCCTATCCATCCTTTGGATGGACTGGATCCATCTCACTTCATCTTTTTTCTCATTCTCCACTCATAGCACATGAAACATTCAACTTATTATCTCCTACTCCTTGACCAGAATGTTTGCTACAACAAAGGAAACATTAGTAATATTAATATAATCAAGTTCCTCTCATTCACTCCCTCACTTGTTTCACTTAAGAGAAAATTTCTCTTGTGTGTAACACAAATTTTGGGTAATTCTCACGTTATTATCTCACACTCTATTTCCTTTACATGCCCTTGGTTCTAGAACTGACTCAACGAATTTTCTTCAAATAACCATTGGATAAATCAGTGTGGACAAATTACAAATTTAACAACAAGTTAAAGATGACAAAATCAAGATGATCGAATATGGAAAATGAAGAATTTGATAGGTAAAATATTAATGAAAAAAACTAACAAGCAAACTAGAACACTAAAAGAAACTCACTCAATATTCAGCAACTTTTTTTTTATACGAAGTAAAAAAAAAAATCCCTAAACAACAGGTTTCTTTGTTCCTTGAATCAATCAATTCGCTTGGAATTGCAATTTGGGAAAAAACTCTTCGGCCAAAAATTGACAGCAATAATGATGAATATAGATTAGCCAATGAGATGCAAATGTGGACAGTAATACATGAGTTTGGGAATTGGCTAATGTAAAACAAAAGCAACAGTAAAAGTTAAACAATGGAATGATGAACAAATTTCATGAATGGAATTTTTTTTTTTAACTTCGATAGAGAATTCACACAATTCAATTACGAAATTAAAATATAAAAAAGGATAAGAAATTACCTGATTCAATGAATTGGCTACTACAATGACGTGACCCTACGTTATTGATCTAAGGACCCAACGATTCAATAGAGGATTCAAAAACCCAAGAATCGAAATTTGAATCAAGTTTTGTGGTAACCGACCCCAATCGATCCCGCTGATTAGAACCTTAGCTATCATGATCGATTGTATCCAAGCATTTAAGTTGAGAAACTAAGGTGTTCTCGATTGCCAAGAACCAAAGGAAGAAGAGAAATCTCTCAAATGATTTTCATTAACATCAGATAATAATGTCCTTCAAATGTCCGTCCCCCCCCCCCCCCCCCCCCCCCCCCCCCCCCCCCCCCCCCCCCCACAACCCCCCCCCCCCCCCCCCCCCCCCCCCCCCAAAAAAAAAAGGAGTTTAATAATGGTCATAAATTATAAGCGGATGTAAACCTTCAAGATGTCCTACCAAGGTTTTATGATGGTTCATGAATTATATGCTGGTAGCTTAAATACATCTAGGGTAGGCTTTGAAATGAAAAGATGAAAAATACGTTAAGGTCCATCTATCCCTTGCTGATGTCCTCCGCTTCGTTCCCAACTTTGATATATGATATATGAGCTTAGGATTTGTATGTTTTAAAGTTGTGTCAAATCACCTCTTGCTCCCGGAAGTTCCATAATCAATCCTTGCAAGCCTTCTTTATCGCTTTGACCCCTGATCGTGTCAAGGGACCGCGATACCTTGTAAAGGATCTTTGGCTTTGACTTAGTCCCGAATGTTTGATGTGTCTGATCTCTATCAGTTTCAAGTGTCAGGGGTATAAACAAATTGCATCTCAGTCGTCTAAATCAAAGGGCTTTGGTCTTTCAACGATAATGGAGATGCAGAAAGAAAGTATTAGTTATAAGGATAATGATACTTCACCATAGAGGGATTATGTTGATGTCGGACTTTGAAGGAAACAGTGAGTGGAGAGTTGATGTTACTAAACAAGTATCAGCACTTAACCACAAGATGATGGTGAAGGGGTTCAACATGAGACATTTTCATACCGGTTTGTCACATGTAGAACAAGGTATGCAACTTGTTCATCGATAGTGGTAGTTGAACTAATGTTACTAGGACTTTTTTGGTTGATAAGATGAGGTTAAAGGCTGTGAAACATCCGAAGCAATATTGATTGTAGTGGTTAAATGAGTGTAGGGAAGTGAAGTAACCAGCAAGTTCTTATTTCCTTTACTATCGGCATTTATCATGATTGTGGTGATGTGTGATGTAGTCCCATTTAGGCTAGTCACTTATTTTTGGGTTGACCATAACAGTTTGACAGAAGGTGATGTATGTTTGTGTATAGGTACCAATATTCTTGCTGTTCTAAAGAAAAGGAATGTGATTTTAACTCCACATAAAACCATGGGAGGCTTGTGAGGGATCTGGTTAGATAGCAATAGATTTTAGGAGAGAAATACGTGATGTTGTTACAAGAAAGGGTAAGAAAAAGAAGAGTGAGAGACAAACATGGTGAAGCCATGAGAGAAAAGGTGCTAAAACATTGAGTGGAGAGAAAATTGCAAGACAAAGTGAAGTAAAGAGTGCTAATGTTAGTAAGAAACAACTATTTTGTACTTATGTACAAAATGTGTTTTTTACTAACACTGATCTTAACTCTTGTTTGGGCCCAGTATGGTGGTGTCTCTTTTGTAGGAGTATGAAGATTTGTTTCCTAGAGAGGTACGAAGGGTCTTCCCCCACTACGGGGTATTGAACATCAAATTGATTTCTTGCCAGGCGGTCTATTCTTAATGGCTAGCTTACGGACTAATTGGAGGAGGTAAAAGAAATTCAGAGACAGGTTGAAGATTGATGAGAAAGGATTTATGAGGGGAAAGCCTCAGTCTTGTTCATTCCTGTATCCTGGTTCCAAGAAGGATGGAACATGGTGAATAAATGTTGATACCGAGTATTTAACAAGATCACAGTTAAGTATAGACATTTCCCATCTTGATTAGATGATATGCTTGATGAATTGCATGGTGCTTATTTGTTTTCTTAAAAATTTATTTGAAGAATGGCTATTATGAAATTCGCATGAAAGGGGGGACAATTGGAAAACGGATTTTAAAACTAAACATGGGTTATATGGTGGATGGTTTAAAGCCTTTTAGATTAACAATGCACCTAGCACTTTTATGAGGTTAATGAATCATATTCTTCTAATTTTTTTAAGAAGTTTGTTGTTGTATACTTTAGTGACATTCTAGTTGATAGCAGGACTTTAGATGATCATGTTCAGCTTTGCATGTGTGTTCACTATTTTGAGAGAAATTGGTTATATGCTAATTTAAAGAAGTGCACCTTTTGTATGGAAACTGTGGGTTTTTTTTATATTCGTTATAGGGGGCAGACGGGATTGCTGTGATGAAGAAAAGGTGAAGGCGATCCGAGAGTGGCCAACACCAAGGAATGCAAGTGAGGACAGGAGCTTCTACATATTGCAAGTTTTTATAGGAGATTTGTGAGGGATTTTAGTTCCATAGCTGCTCCTCTAAATGACCTTGTTAAGAAGAATGCCGAATTCAAGTGGACTGAAGTGCATGAGCAGGCTTTCCGGACCCTAAAAGGTAAGTTAACTAATGTACCTTTATTAGTTTTGCCTAATTTTGAAAAATTTTTTGAGATTGAATGCGATGCTTCCGAGAAAGGTATTGGTGGTGTGTTGACGCAGGAGTCCAAGCTGATCGGTTATTTTAGCGAAAAACTCAATGGTGTTGCATTAAATTATCCAATGTATGATAAGGAGCTATATGCTTTATTGAGAACCCTGCAAACGTGGCAGCATTACTTATGGCTAAGGAGTTCATCATTCATTCCGATGAGAGTTTAAAGTATCTGAAAACTCAGGGTAAGTTGAACAAGAGGCATGCCAAGTCATTGGAATTTATTGAAACCTTTCCATATGTGATTAAATATAAGCAAGGAAAAGAAAATGTGGTGCTGATGCACTTTCTCGAAGGTATTCTCTTTGACTTATTTGCATACTAAATTGTTTGGATTTCAATTCATTAAGGAATTGTATGAGAATGATGCTGATTTTGGTCAAATTTGGGCCGCTTATGCTGAGTTTGGATATTCTGATTTCTATAGAAAATGATGGATATTTGTTTAAGAGAGATAGGTTGTGTGTACCTAAAGGTTCTATACGTAAATTGCTGGTGAGGGGAAAAACATGTGGTGGTTTAATGGGGCACTTAAGTGTTAAAAAGACTTTGGATATTTCTATTAGCCTAAGATGAAACATGATGTGCAAACTGTGTGTAATAAGTGCATTGCATATAGAAAGGCTAAGTCTAAAGTAATGCCCCATGGGGAACACATTTCATTACTTGTGCCTAATCAACCCTGAATTGACATCTTTATGGACTTTATACTAGGTTACGTGATTCAAAGTGGCAAAGATGGGCATATTGGTTGTTGTCGATAAGTTTAGTAAGATGGCTCATTTCATTGCCTGTTCTAAAACTAATGATGCACAACCATTGCTGATTTGTTCTTTAGGGAGATATGCGGGTTACGTGGTTTACTTAAATCCATTGTGAGTGATTGGGATGTTGAAATTCTTGAGTCATTTTTGGCGTACTTATGGAATAGGCTAGGCACTAAATTGTTGTTCTTACTGTTTGCACACCCTCAAACTGATGGTTAGACTGAAGTAGTCAATAAGACTCTTTCCACCTTGTTGCGTGTCGTGATTCGTAAGAATTTGAAATAATGGGAGACATTGTTTGCTTCGTGTAGAATTTGCATATAACAGGACTTTTACTTTCCCACTACATCATATTCTTCAATTTGAGGTTGTATTTTAGCTTTAACCCTTTGACTCCATTGAATATTTTACCTTTGCCTATTAATGAATTTGTTGACCTTGATGGAAAGAAAAAGGGCAGAATTTGTTAGGGAATTGCATGCTCAGGTTCGAACCACCATTGAGAAGAAAAACGAACACTATGCTTGTCAAGCCAATAAGGGACGCAAAAGATGTGTTTCATCTAGAAGACTGGGTGTGTGGGTGCTTTTGAGAAAGGAGAGATTTATTGAGCAGTGGAAGTCTAAATTGAAAACCTAGGGGAGATGGGACCTTTTCAAGTGATGGAGCACATCAATGATAACGCTTACAAGATTGACTTCCCAAGTCATTATGGTAATGTAAGCGCAACTTTTAATGTTTCTGACCTTACTCTTTATGATGCGAGTGATTCGGGATGAATCTTTTTGAGGAAGGAGGGAATGATGAGGATCAACTAGCATCAAAAGTTAATGAGCCGAAGTCCAATGACCCGTTACATAGTATTGGAGGTCCAATGACCGAGCTAGAGTAAACGGATGAGTGAAGCTTTGCAAGGATTAGTCATGGTTTCTACAAGAGAAAAAACCCAAATTTTAAACACTAAAGGAGAATCGACCTTTATTAACTCGTTCAAGTTTTCACAGAGGGGTGCAAAGATATGGGAGCCTTAGGATAAATTAGTTTTAAAAGGAAAATTGAACCAAAAAGGAGGACCCTCGATTTTGTGCCTTTGTTTATTTGCTCGGTTTTATGCCTTTGTTTTATTTGCTTTTTAAAATTTTCGGCCCTTCTTAAGTCAAGGCGGTTTCCCATATTTGAAATTTTGGTTTTATGTGAAAGGGACAATATAGTCCACGTAAAAGGGGAAAATGAGTAAAACATCTTGGAACATTTTTTTGATTGAATACTCAAATTTTTGAGAGACTCTCTCTTGTTTTTTGAGAACGAACTCACCGATTTCTTCAAACTAAATGCTTGGGGAAATCACTGATAACTAAGGTTTCAATTAAAAATGTGTGGTTGGGGTCTAGTTCCGTCATTACTTGTTCAAGACGCTCCTTTAAGGAATCCGATTCAATAGCGATCACTGGGATATAGGTTTAATATACCTAGGGTTCGCATCGGATGGGGTTGTATTACCTTGAGAGATAGGCTCATCCCCTTTTTGCCTTGTTAGGCGACTCAATTAGCACAAACATTCGCATTACGCTTTAACAAAACTAAAAGAAACTGACTCAAAATTAGAACATAAGTCAAAAACCGAAACAACTATCTGTTTTATCTTCCAATGTGATTGGAAGGCACCAAGACACTGCTGATCAACACTTGGGAATCAGATTCCATAATATCTCTTTTCCACCTTTGACAAGCAACAAAGTTGACAGCGAACGATTGTGCAAAGGCTTTAGCTTGCAAAACATTCACAAACTGGATGGGGGAAGATTCTACTGCTAATTTTACACTGCAAATATCTCTTGCTTCAAGACCAAATACCCCCTCTTTGTTGAGAAGAATCCACAATGCATCACAGTTTTTTTTTTTTTTTTACCATCACACCCACTGAAAAAAGATTTTTAAACATTCCTCAAACTTATTCACAGCGCAAAGGTTTACATGGTATCCAAACAACTCAAAACTAACTATTCGGGTACGGGTCCATGGGACACAGCAAAAAGATTTGCTCGACGATTCATTTAGATTACAAGTCGAACACATGGGTGGTCGACATTTCTTTTCAAGAGATTTTCAAGAACATTCACGGAATTATTTAATTCATTTAGTTTTTATCACTTTCATTAAATTTTATCATAAGTATTTTAATATTGTGACGAATATATGCGTTATTTTTAAATATTATTTTTTCTTGTAAAAAAGCTTTTCTTTATTCTGCAAGGATGTTCTATTCCTGGGGTTCCTCATGTCTATCATCTTTAATCCATGGCCAAGGTAAATTTTAAGAATTTTTCTCATAAGATTAGTTGTCAGTAGGTTTTTCACTGGTGAAACAAGTTCACTAATGATATCTACCAAACCATTAAACACATCTTTAAATTTTTCACTTTTATTGTATCTGAATAACTTGTATTCCTTACAACAAGTCTTACTATAGTCTTTTAAATTTTATTTGTTCCACCATGAGTCACAATTTGACTATATTTCTTTTAGTTGTGGTGCAAGAAGAAATTTAAGTTAAACACAAATGAAGATTTTAGTACATTAAAGATTTTGTTTTCCCTACAATAATGAAGTCTTTTTCTATCATCACAATGATGAATGGGGACTTATTATAACATTTCCAAAAGCTATATATCTTGTGATTTAAAATCAATTGCTTGCACTAATGTTTCCATCTTGCTTTTCCCAGTGAGCAAAATTAGCACCATCAAATAAGGTGGTCTATCTATTATGAACCAAAACGAAGTTCATTTTTCATTTGATGTTTGACAATTTATAAGGAGCATTGTCTATTACCCATTATTAGTCCTAAGAAGGCAATCAAGAAGGAGATTGAACTTGATTGAAAAACTAAAGTTTAAATTTCTTTTTCCCAAAATACACTTCTATTGAATAATAGAAAGCTTTAGAAATAGTATGATCAAACACGTAAATAGGCATAAAAAAAAATAAAATTAAAGTGCAAGTAATTTATGATATCTCTTAAATAGAAAGTGACAAAAACTATAATCATTGAGATACCTTTTAGTGCAATGACTTAGAATTTGTTAGAACTTTTAAGGTTAAATGTGTTGAGTAGAAGTACTCCTAAGATAGGTGACCTCCTGTGAAGCAGTTGCACCAAAGGATAAAACCATGTGGTGTACCCTATGTTGAAGCGAAAAATACCTTGGGGTATAGAGTTTAAATTAGTCATTACAGGTGGTATCAGAATAATAACACAACCCGGTTTGGTATGTACCCCATAAGTCAAAGTGCTAGAGTATGGGACACCTCTTGAGCCTATAGGATACACCTCTAGAGTTCTCTTTGCTTGGTGTGATCTTGAACTTGTAGAATAAAATAGTAAGGACATTAGTCGTGTAAATGGAGGAGTTTTAATATCTCTCAAATAGAAAATGATGAAGCTTAATTATCGAAGCGTCTTTTGGTGTAATGGCTTATAGTTTGTTGGAACTTCAAGGTTAAAACATACTCGGTGGAGAGTATCTCTAGGATGAATGTCCTCCTAAGAAATAATTACCCCAAAAGGGACAAAACTATGTGATGACCCATGGCAAAGAGGATAATATCTCAGTGTGTGGGCAATATCTTGGTGTACAATGTTCTGATTAGGTTGCTAGATAATTAATGAGTAAGGAGAAGACAATCAGTTGCAAATTTATTAAAATAGTTCCTCCTTGTGAAATAATCCACTCTTCTAACTCCACCATTAGGATTCATGCCCCATACTTTGGGTTTCCACTATATTAAAATTGAGGGAATAAAATACAACTTTAGGCTACAACTAGTTATTATTCTACCTCTTCACTTCTACTCCTGGTAGACACTCTATCGCATATATAGTAATCATTTTTCCCAACAACAAACAAAAGTTTCAAAGAAACAATGGAGAAAGCAAACAAGGTTTTCTCTATTCGTTGAAGTAGAAGGATTCTATGTTTTACTTTCTTGCTTTTTTTTGAAAAAAAAATTAGACAGTAAAGGAAGCAAATTTTGGCTTTAAGTAGAGAGCTTGTCAATGATCATGCATTTTGTTTTTAGATCCAACTTGCAAAGAACAACTAAATCTTCACAAAAGTAGGAAAAATATTTATTGATTATAGAATTACTAAAATTTGAGCTTCAATTGATATTTTCTTTTTTTTCCTTTATTTTTGATTTACTTGTTTGAGGAGAAATATTTTTTGCCTCAAATTGGGGGGAGGATGTGGAAAGTTTTGTCAAAACATGTCCTATCTATTAACAAGATAGGCTAGAAAAAAAAGTGGTCCCAAGTTTACTAGAGCCTCTCCCTGTATAGAGCAACCATGTGAGAGTGCCTTTATGGATTTTCATCTTTAAGTTTAGCTAAAGTCTGAGAGTCAAGGTTTCAATTGTGGTGATAGTCAATAGATTTTCAAAATGCGTAACCTTTATCCCAACAAGGAATGCCCCAATGGATTGCCCAATGGATGAAGAAGCTCGAATATTCTTAAGGCACATAGTAACATATTGAGGCTTACCAAAGAACATTGTGAGTGATTGGGATGGTCCATTTACTTGGAAGTTTTGGACAAAGTTACTTAAACTACTAGGGTAAAGTTGAACTTTTCCACCACCTCCACCTTTAAACAAATGGCCAAAAGAAGCGAGCGAATGCCTTAGTGGAACTATACCTAAGGCACTTTGTGGGAGTGAATAAGCAAGATTAGGGCCAAGTTATTAGATATCACATAGTTTTCCTTTCAACTGATAGAAGAATAAAATCTATAGGTTAAAGTCCCTTTGAGATTTTCTTGGGTAGAAAAAACCCTTAACTCCTAACATAGTGACACTAGGTATACATGCATAATTTATCGCCATATAAGTTTGAAAAGAAGCGGTAAGAAAATCAATACTTAGCTTAGGCTCACTAAGATCGGCCATTAAAAAAATGAAAAAGTTTGCAAATAAGAATGTGCAAACCGTTGGAATATCAAATGGAGGACCTAGTATTTGTTAAGGATGCTTTTTGATATAGCTTTCTAGAGGTTAACTACATAAAGGACTAATGTGGGGTATGAGGAACTTTTCCCAAATTTGTGAAACATACAAATTAAAAAATATTGTCAAAGCTAAAATTTCATTTGGTATTCTACGAAGTTACTCAAGTCATGCCATAAGGATTTAAAGAAGACCCAACCGAAGCACATCCTAAAGGGCCTCTTTCAAGGTTCGAAAGTCTTTATTACAAGGAAGTAGAGAGATTGTAGTAGATAGACATGCATAATGCTAGGGGTTTAAACACCTAGAAATGAATATATGGTCCTATGGAAAGAGTTGCTTGAGAGTGAAGCAAGCTAGGAAACCACCGAGGCCTTATGGGAATTCTAAATAAAATCCAAAGAAATTTGGAATGCTCCAGAAGACTAGAAGGTTCCAATTCATTTTCTTCATAGTGGGGAAGGGTAGGTAAATATATTTAACACAAGGTAGGTACAATGAAAGTATCTATTAGATTTAGTTAATCTCAAACCTTTATTTGTCGGGCCTTTTGTTATATAGGAATAATCCCTCTTAGTTGTAATCCATTTAAACATTTGAGTGAATTTAGTTGTATTTGAAATTTCTCTTTACTTTATTTGAATACTTGTGTGTGTTGGTTTTGAAGTTGAATTAGCCTTCCTTATGTGAATTGAGATTGCTAAGTTCATATGGTAGTTTCTAAAGAATTAACATCCGATTATGATGTGTCACATTCATTTATAAAAGAACAAACATACAAGTAATTTTTTTTTAAGTTTTCCCATTTTGTTATTAAATGTGTACTCAATCTTGTATTTTTACTATTTGGAAATTTGCATCCATGTTTTCATTATCTGTCAATATCAATAAGTGAACACATGGCGCTTCTAAATAGTTTGCAATAATTAACTCAATAAAAAATAATATTATTAGGTACATTTTATTGGATAATAAAATGAAAATATGAAAAATGAAAGAAAAAGTAAAAAAAGCTTTAGAGAAAACCCCAGGACCTCACCATTTACATTCAAAATCTGGGGGTTTATTTATCGGGGCCATCTGGTATTACACGATGCCGTGTCTTAAAATGAAAGCGTTTGTTCCACTTGCAGTCAATTTTGGTCTGGAGGAATCTGTAACGGGTGCTGGGTGCTTCGCCCTTTAGAAGAAGACGGCAAAGTAGTGATGATAGTGATTACCGTGAAGAAGACGGTAGGTATCCCTTGCTAAATAGCTGTGTGTTACTGTGCTTTGGATCTCCATCTCCATTCCTTCTCTTCGCAGACTACATCTTACAAAATCACATTCCTTTCGGTGAATTTTGTTTGTTGTAACAACCCTTGCCCATCAACACCGTATGCTTCGCCGTGAAATGCCGTGAAAAAACCTGGGGTGTAGTGTAACTGTAAATCTACATCGAAAGTTTCCTCACGATTAACAAGGGAGAGGCTATTTCCCGATGAAATTAAATTATCGTGTGTTGGGGAGACACAGCATATAAAGTGGAATTGAAACGACAACAGAATGCATGCTAAAATTTGAGAAACACACGAATCTAAGATTCGGGATCTAACGTGGAAATTGGAACCCAAGTACGGTTACAAGAGTCTTTTTAAAAATTTAGAAGTAAAAAAAAGTTATCCTATTTAAAGGGGTACCCACTTAAATATTGTATTTAAAAAAAAAAAAAAATTAAAAATAACGTACCAAAAAAATTATTTCAAAAATGGGTTTTCCCAAGGAGTACACTTTCAAATTTGCGAAATTTTGCAAAATTGAAATTAGGACCATACACACCACCTACATCCCATTGTCTAATTTTTTTTTTACTTGACATCCATCGCCATATCACTACAAGCCTACAGCTTGCAAGCCAAAAAACAGAAAAAGCATGCAAAAAAGTCATAGACAGGAAGAAAAAGAAATAGAAAATATTAACAAGTTAAATTAATAAAAACAAATATAGAAACAAAAACCTTCTACATACTCTGTCTCTTCGTTTTTTTTTCTTATTGACAGGAAGAAAAAGAAGTTTTTGTGTAAATAAAAAAGGGTGGAATTTGAAATAATATACTGAGATAATTATTTTCTCAATTGAAAAGACTCGATTAATTATATTGTGGTATGTATTTTTAAAAAAAAAAAAAAAAAAAATTGTGATGTGGTTTGATTTTTGTATTTTAGAAAATTGTTTTTTGTAATATTATGTTTTAAAAAAAATATCATTTTCTTATTGTTAGTGTATATTGCGTTAAACATGATTTATTTAAAGATCTCGTAATACGTAAAATGTGATAGTTAATTTTTATATTAGTATGAGAATACATTATACGATGAAAAATTTCATACTATATTGTTATAAAAAATATTGCAATGGGAATTTGTAATTTTTTTTTTGTAAAATAATTTTTTAGTGTTTTTTTTAAAATTCCCATTTTTTTTTGTGAAATTATGGGAAAAAAAAAAAATTTAAAATGGAAAAAAGTGGTTTTTTTTTACAACAAATTTTTTACAATATTGTTTTTTAAAATTTGCCATTTTTTGTAAAAATAGCTGATAAATATATTTGTGATGGAAAACAAGAGTGATATTAATGGTTTTTACGAGATGGTAAATAACATATACAAATGATAAACTTCCGGGACATTTTTGAAGTCAACCCAAGGCTCAAAATTGCTCAATTGACTTGAAAAAACCGGCCTTTTTGAAGCCATCTTTTGCATTTATTTGTCATATTGAACCGACCATTTTTTGTTCTTTTTGGGAACTTATAATTTGTTTGTAGAACCGCCCCTTAGTGGCATATGTGTAATTTTTTGAACTTTTTTTCCCCAAAATTGAAGCAAGTATAAATACTTGTAACTGGGGTTTGTATGGAGTTTTTTTGACATTTTGAACAAGAACATATTTTTGCCGTAAAAGTGAGTGAGTCCTCTTGAAATACCCACTTTATAATTTTCTGTAAATTGTGGCGAGTGAGGTTTGGGAAATTTCTTGTGAGTGTATCAAGAACTTTACTTTGCTTCCTTTTTATTACTAGTGCAAAAATATCTGTGATAATAGGTCGTTTTTCATCATTTGTTGTTCATGCCAAATTTGGGGTTTAATTGCTTCAATTTTATGAGATTGGAATTGCATATTATACGTAATTTGATTTGGTATTGGAATATTTTTTAATTCATCGACTTTGGGTCACGCTAATTAGGGTTTACTTGATTTTAAGCATCAACCATTTTATGTTCCTTGAGCATTTAGATTGATTCTTAAAATTTTAGTGTTTATGTGCTTAGATTCACTTTTAAACAATCATAATTTGGTATGAGAGCACGGTTTGGAAGGGAATTTGTGTTTGTTGATTTGGGGATTTTGGGGGTTTTTTTTCCATTTCATACTTGAAAGTTTTTGAAGAGGAATTGTAGTAATTGTGTGTGATTGTGCCTGACATACTTGCTGTTTGCGGGAAATTGGGGGGGGAATTTTAGATTTAGTCCCTTTGTGATCAATCTTACCGAAAGCTCCTTTGTTGGAAGAAGGGGAAGTTATTTGAATTTAAATTTCCAAAAATTTGAAGTAGCTGTAGAGAGTGTTGTGAATTGTTGTGATTTGTGTGTAAGGAAGGTGTGCAGTGAGATGGATTGGTATGTGCCGTGACTAAAAAAGGAAAAAGGTTTTAGAAAATTTTGAATTTCAAAAAAGCATTTAAGTATAAAAGTTATTAAGTATTGATATTTAAAATACTTGTTGTTGAATTAAAAAAAATTACTATTTGAAGTGTTTAATTTTGTTTTAATTTAAATTTGTTGTATAATTGAAGTGTGGGGAAAGTGTGTTTCCCTTTGGGTTTGTTATTGCCCTGGTGTAAAAAGGGTTGTGTGTTGACGTGGTGTTGAAGTTAAATAGAGTTGGTTTATTTTAAAAGGTGATTTGATTGTTGTGGTGGGTGAAGTGTTGTGTAGTAAAGGGGAGAGGTAAAATTGTTTTAGATTATTTTTTTAACTTCAGCAAATCACTCCAAAAAACATGTTGAATGTTGAAAATGGGGGCATTGGCAATGGGGCCAATGCCAAGTTAGTGGAGGACAAGGTAGACTACAAGTGGGAGAACTTTAGGGGAAACAGCTTTAGGCCCTCACCCCCATTGTTGCTACATGAACAAGGATTAATAGGTAACAATGCCAAAACCATAGTAGCGAATCCTCAGGCCCACACTAGAGTAACTCCTAAAAACGTTTAAAGGAGGGGCATAGGAGGAGGAAACATGGGAAGGGGGGGGGGAAAGGACTCATGTCTTTAGGGAGGAGGGGGGATGAAAATTTTTGGGTAACCTTACCTAAATAGGGATTTAAAACCCACTTAGGGGTTTAGAATATGTGAAGCGCAAATCCCTTCTTTTTGGTGGGGGTTTAGCGATGACATCGGGATTGGGGGGTAAATTTAGAGCCTTTTTAAGTGTTTGAAATTGATAAACACCAGGTTCGTCTTGCTGCTATTGAGTTCTAGGGTTGCTACCTTGTGGTGGAAAAATTTGGTGTCGGCGGGAAGGGATGGAGAGGCTAAAATTCACCCCTAGAGAGACATAAAAAGGGTTTCTAAGAAAAGGTTCATTCCTGGATTTAGGTGGAACTTTTATGCGTCTACGTTTTTTGGATGGGGGGCAAAAAGTGGATGCCCCTATGTTTAGGAGTTCAAAATTTTTAATGATAGATGTGGGTTAATAGAGCCTCCTGAGCAAACCCCTTAGTCATTTTGTGTTTGGGTTAAAGTATAAAAATAGCTTGTTTTGTGGGCTTCAGAGGTATAGTGCACTTGATGAGGCTATCGTTACCCTTAAAAGTAGAAAGGCAAAGGGCGATTGTTCATTTTAGGTTCTAGTGTAGGCCCAGTACTTACTAAGCCCATGGGGGTTGATGGTCATTTGGGGGATCAAAGGGAACAGGTGAGCTGTCACGCAGTAACAGAATTACCCCTAGCATAGAAAAAGGAAAATGATTTCTAGGAAGGGCAAATTGATGTTGGCCCTAATGTGGGGGAGACAGTCCCGGGAGTCGACTGTGGGAAGATGTTAGTTTAAATGCTTTAAATGCATGGATTTGACAATGATGCACAATGCCCCAATAAGAGAGTAATAACAGTCATGGAAGGCACTAAAGAAGAAGTTTGGAGCCTACGTCTACCCTGGTTTCAGGAAAATATGATGATCAAAAAAACCCAAGCAATGGGATAAAAAGGTTAAATTTTTTATATTTAAAGTGTTGCAAAAGGGAGAACCCATTCCCCGCACCTTACGGATTAAGGTAACCTTTTTGTGCTTTCATTTTTAGTGTTAGTTGCACTAATGCAATTTTTACTACATTAGTAGTAAATTACAAATAGCCATAGCCCCATCTTTGCCTTACAAATTGAATTTGGGTTTGGATGACCGTGGTAGTCTAATGTTACACAAAGGGCAAAGGTGCCAAAATTTGTGTAGGAAAGAAATCCATGTGAGTTATCTATGATGTGTTTTCCCATGTGCACCTTTCATTTTTTGTTGGGACCCTTTGGAAAGTTGATGAAAGGTGTTACATGATGGGTTTAGAAACCTTACATGTTCAAAAAGGGTGGTATACGAATAGTCTTGAAAATATGTCTCCCTCTGGTTGCGCTCTTTCCAGAACAAATTGAAATACCTTAAATTTATCTAAAAAATAGGTAAAAAAATAAACAAAGACTCGAGTTTCAATCCAAAGTAAAACCCTTTGATTGAAGGGAAATCTTTTTGAGGCCCGAGGAAATGATGGGAAAACTCCCTGCAGTTTCGGCAATGGGGGAACCTAATTTGGATGTATGATCCAGACATCCCTACGTTCATTTTTATCTAATAAAGTTTGGTTTTGCACTATAGTAGGTACATTTAAACGATTTTATGGGATGGCCAAATAATGACTAAGTCAACTTTGGGACATTTTTTGAGTCACATCCAAAGGCTCAAAAATTGCTCAATTTACTTTGGGGAACCGGCCATTTGAAGAATTTTTGCACTTGTATTTGTCTTATTGAACGGCTATTTTTGTTCATTTTTGGAACTTATAAATTTTTTGTAGAAACGGCCACTTAGTGGCATTTTTGTGTAATTTTTTGAAAATTTTTACCCCAATTGGAGAGTGAATACTTGTAATGGGTTTGTATGGAGCTTTCTGCATTTTGAACAAGAACATATTGTGTCGTGAGAGTGAATGATCCCCTTTTCTAATAAAACATTCTTATCAAATTTTAGTAAATTGTGGGGAGTGAAGCTTTGGGAATTTTTGTAAAATAGTTCAAAAATTCTAAGTTGTTCCTTTTTTTTCTGTGTGTAATATCTAGTGATAAAAGGTGTTTTTCTCTTTTGATCACCCCAAATTTGGGTTCATTTGCTTCAAATTTTTTAAAAATTGGAATTGCTTATTATATGTAATTTTTTGGTATTGGAATATTTTTGTAAATTTTTCCCCTTTGGATCACGCCAAGTAGGGCTCAGTGATTTAACATCACCCTTTTATGTTTCCCTTTTTGGGATTTGAGATTAATTCTTCAATTTAGTGTGTTCATGTGCTTAGATTTCCCTTTTTAAACACACCCTGAATCCTTTGGAAAACATGATCAACAATTGTAAATTTGAAATTTTTAACGATTTGGGGGGTGTTCCTTCAAAAAAGGAAAAATTCAAAAAAAAGTAGGCACTTGCATTCTTCACATAACGTGGAAAAAAAATGCAACCCAAAATCGTCACATTTAAACCCCCATTTTTAACCCTAAAGGAAGATAATGATGAAAAAGAAGTAAATAGAGTTACTTAATGTTCAAAAACCAGACACAGTTTCCATACATGGTTATTTAGGAGCGGAAACTGCAACGGATACTGATGTAGGAATGGGTGTTGAGGAGGAGGGTACCGATTATGAGGAGAGTTCTAAGGAGGAAGATGGGGAAAGTAAAACGATAGAGATGAAGTACTTGAAGAGAAATCTCCAACCATACCCACGTACTTGGACACATGCAAATATCAGTCAAAGCAAGTTAAACCACCTAATATGGCAATTAAAGATCCTATTCCCCCCTACAACATTGTGGTGATGATAGTTACATCTATTTCAAGCAGGAGCAAAATGCCATGTGCAGCAATTCGAGCAATAGTTGGCGATTTCTACAAAGGCATGAGATTCAAAACAAAGGTTGATATGATTCAAGTAGGCTTACCATGTGAGAAACCATTGTAACTCACTATTGTAAAAACTAGTCTGTTGCTTTGGTTTTTTTTATTGCTTGAGAAGAGAAAAAAGTTGTAAATGGAGGCTTTTAGCCTACAAGAAGAATTAGAGGGGCTATTCGTAGTTATGAGATTTAAGGGTTCACATAAATGCATTAACTCACCGAATAAGTCAAGGATAATCTTTATATGAAGGTTGTGGGGCTTGTTTTTTTGCGAACAAAAATTTGGCTACAGGTTAAGTAGGAGATGGGTTTGGGGAGGGAAAGAAATGTGCTAAATTTAGCATGTGTACAGGAATTGGAAGAAGTTTACAATGAAATCTTAAGCTTCTAAATGCTATAAAAAAAATACAAATCCCCAAAAAATGAATTGATTGGGGATGGAGTAAATCAACTACTCTCAGGGTGTCCACTCTTTAAATGGGCTTTCTGGACATTCGAGTTGTAATTGCAGGTTTGGGGATTTCTTTGACCCGTTGTTACCATGATGGAACTTTTCTGTATAGGAGGGGCATGCTCAAGTTGCTAATTACTTGTGGAATTGATGGTAAAAAACCATATACTTCCACTGGCATTTTCTCTCATAGAGTAGGAGAAGGCTGAAACATAAGGCTAGTTTTTGCAGGGAAATTTAAGGAATATGTTGTTGGCAACTGCATACATTGTGAAACCATTTTCTTCATATCAAATAGAGACCTTGACATCAAGTCATAATTGAAGAAGAAGCTAATGGTTAGAGTCTTTCATTTCCAGTGTAGGGGTTTTATCTACAATACCTTGCAAGCAACTTCAACTCGTCACAAAAAAAACATGCAATATAAGAGGTTAGTTACATACATCGGCTGCAAGCACAGCTCAAAAGTTGAACATTGTGATGGAGCAAGTGGAGGACCATTAAGCTTAATGTATTTAACTGGTTTACGACGTATCAATGATATATGGGACGCTGGCGAAAAGGGGAAATCAAGGCAAAAAAGATACCACTGGAGATAGACATTGGAAGCATTAGATAAATTCATGTAGACTTTGCAAGAGATAGGCCCCTAATGAAGAGGTACCATGTCGAATAATTTAAAGGTAATTTTGGTATTTAAAATGCTTATTTGCTTAATGTTAGCTTAACTTGCACATTTTGATCTCGAATATTACTTGTAGATGCAACATTATCATTTCCCAAAGTGCAGTTTGCTGAAGCATGACCATTTATCTATTTGTTTTAACACAATAAAGCGTGGATCCTCATAGATGTTGGAGTTCTTCTGCATTTATATTTAGAATTTTGTAAATTTCTTAAGTTTTTAAAAATTCTTCTTTATATTTGCTTACACCCTTTTATGTTTTGTAAGCTTTTTCAATATTCTTAGCATAAATTGGAAGATTACATATGAAGTTAGTGGAAGTATACATCAAAATATTTACTATATATGCTTTCATATTAATTTACATGACTATTTACTATCCCATCTTATTCTTTCCCCCCGTGAACTGTATAGCTAGTAGGCAAATACGTTTGTAAGCTCTCTTGACAACCTTAGACATGGAGCTAAAAGGAGCTTTGACTCTTATGCTGGATGCTGCTGGGGGGTATCATCAAAGGCTCAAGAAGGCATTGGACTTCACTCTATAGGACAATGCGATAACTCCCCTTTGTACATTAGTTGCTTACCAGAGCGTTTCTTGTATGGAGCATGTGGAGTAGAGAAAAGACCATTGATGGAATGATGATGTGGTATGACGTATGTGTTGAAAATTAAGCCCGGGGCTATCGTACATCACATTGAAATCCTTTTAGGAACTTTTGTCCTTTTATTGGATTTTCTTGTAATTACCTCAATTTTTTAGGTCACCAAACACTAGCAGTCCTATGACACACAGGATTAGCTACGATTGAAACAATTTAGTCAGTTGTGCCTTTGCCCCCAACCTCTACAACTACTGCTGCTAAGCCTATAGATACAACGTTACACCCCCCCCCTTTGGTGATGCATGAATTGAAGACCACGAGTAGCTAGACTAACAGTTGTGTTAATCCCCTATCAATCCTCCCATGCAGGTTAATTTGATGGAGCTCTGGTTACATGTTCAAAATCCTGTGGATTATATTGAAACCCCCAAATCCTTGCAACTTAGTTAAGGTATGCTACACAACTATGTGCAAACAAATGAATAGCACCCAAGTGGTCTAAATGTGCACGCCGCTTCTGCAAAAATGTGGTAGGATTTGAATTAGGTTCCTAGCTATGGCTCTTAATAAACCCTAAAGGGTAGAAATAATTTTTCAATGTTAACGATCAATATGATGAAATAGAAAAAAAAAAGTTCCCGGGAATACTGTTCATCGTTCTACCTATTGAGCGCATCCCGATAGCCCCTATAACATGGGTCATGTGTGAAGCTGAGTGTCTTCAACATTTTCCAATGTGCGGCCATAGGAGCTCTAGCTTCTATAACTAGTCCATGTCGCTAAAGAGTGCTATATGGGGAATTTACCCCAAGCATTACTTGTAGGAGAATGGCAGCTAAAAACCTTGGAAAATTTTAAATCAAGATTAGTATGAAGGAAAAATCTTAAGAAATACACCCAAAAGAAGAATAAGAAAACCGACTGCATAATAAGATCACCTAGCAATGAGCGAACCAACTAGAGTATTCGAAGGCAAAGGAAGTTGAAACTTAACCAAACCTCAACGATAGAACATCGCCATAGGAAAACTAAATTGAATTTGGACGTTTAAGAAGCCCAAATTCAATTCCCAAAGTCTTAGGCCCCGCCCGTCAACATTAGTATTTCCTTTCCAATTAAGAAAAACTAATGTTGAGATTAGAAAAAACCTAAGATTCGATTTCAAACAAGACTAGATTTAGATGACGATAAATTACCCTATAATTAGTATGAGAATACTTAAAATTTAATTAATCCAACTCTACTAATATAATTAAATTAGGCAAAATAAAAATTAGAAAGCATAACCCCTAACTCCTCACTAATAGCATTGGAATAAAGAGAGATTGCTAACATTTAAACCCATCAAATGACCTTAGGTAAATTTAAGGTCCCCCCCCCCCCCCCCCCCCCCAAATTCACTGGAATCCCCCCCCCCCCCCCCCCCCCCCACATAAGCCCTATTCAAGACTATTTAATCACAAGAAACAAAAAAAAGGAAATTGAGCAACTAAACCATCCCTCCAAATCTATTGCCTGGAATGTGAACCAGCTAGGAAGCAATTAGGGAGTAACCAAGTGAGTAACTAGAGAATAACTAGATTGAGCCTAACCAAATGAAAGGGGAACTAAAGGGGGTGAATTTGATGCCCAACCACTCCTTAGTTGCAAATATGATTTCCTAGCACATAACTTTCTACACATTGGACAAAGCATTACCTTATGAACTCATGCTAATAACTAATGGATAATTCCCTAACTAACTACCCAACCACTAACCTGACCCCTCCCATTCCACAACCCCCTACCCATGTACACGTGCACGAACACACTCTCTTTTGGAAAAAAAATTACCCTAAAATCCCTCAAGGAGATCAACCAAACACATTTAAGAAAAAACTTCAAAAATTACCCCAAGACTCTCTCTCAAAATAGAAACAATCTAGCCACCTTCCTCCTAGTTTTCCTTCTGATTTCATCACCTTAGACCTCCACAAGATGCCCTCACCATTTTAGACCTTAACACAAGGAAAGGACTCCTAAGAACCTCCCAAACCCCCTAAACATCAGCTTAAAAATTAGTCACAACAAGAACCCCAAGTTGTCCCTATTTCATCTCAGTTGTGCACCCTTTGATTCAATCTCTTAAACAAACCCTTAACCACCTCCAACTAAGCTCATTTTTTGATACTATCTACATCACTCAAAGGGCTATTGGAGGAGCTAAATATCCTAGAAAAATTGGAGCTCAAAGCACTCTAAGAAGTAGGAAAAGAAGGGAGAACTCCAATGCCAAAACTACAACAAGTAAGATCCTTCACTTTCATGTTTATGCTACTTTCTCTCCTTGTAACATTCTATTCCATAGCTTAGAATAGGTTATAATGTCTTAGTTTTATAAGTTTTCCATGTGTATTGAGGTATATTTAGCTTAGGGAAAAGATTAGAAACTGTAATCCCCTTTGAGATGTAAAATCGTAGAGCTCACTTTTCCTTTGTAACTTGTAAATGGAAGCTTTTGGAAAGAAATAATGAGATCAGAAATTGAGGATCCCTTGGAACTTCTTGATGAATGAGATAAGGATCTAATTAAGTATATTTTGGATGTATCTCATGCTTCTTAAATGGTGGAAAGGTGTGGATCTCAAATAGACCTTTTAGGAGTAGAAGAATTGGAAGGAAGTGCAAGACAAACCCCAAAAACCTCAAATCGTGACTAAGACCTAATTAAACATGGAAACTTCTTTATTTCTAGAATTAAACATACCAAAACATCCTAAGAAAATTATGAATTAAAAATCCTAAAGGAAAATATAAACTAGCACCAACTAAGAGAAAAGAGTCCAATTGAAGCATTGAAAAAGGACATCCCAACTGCCGATCCTAAGCATTAGAATTTCTAGAAAAAAAAAAGGGATAGACTCACCATTTGAGAGTCCCAAACATGCTCCAAATGGTTAGGGTTAACTCATTTAAGTTAGAAGATCAAATTAGACCAAAAAAGAACCTTGAACCAAACACATACCAGGCGCAACTAAACTATTCAGGCTCTAGTGCCATGTTCTAAAGCCCCAATGACCAAAATGACTTTGGAATGGAAAGAAAATTTGAAACCCTTTAAAACAATTATAAATATGCGAAAAATGGATTTAAAACGAAAATGTACGAAGAAAATACTAAAACCTTCAAAATCAACAAAACTAGCCAAATTAGTATAGGTTAGTTTTACCCAAACTTATAAAGATTTTTTTTTCTTAATAGGTAACACGATCTTCGAGGATGATCTATTGCCTAACTACTACTATTAGGGACCACATGGCCAAGTGAGTGACAATCTAATGATTACTATTCCTTACTTATGCTTGTAGTTAGCGCACCTGTGTGTTTATATAATATCTTATATGTGGATTTGGATTTGTATGCGAGGGACAATTAGGTTCCTGTATGTGCTTGAATGTTATGATTGAGTGCCAATTTACATTAATTATGCCTGGCTAATTGATAATTACTTTCCCCTGCATTTAGATTGTAGAAATTGTGATTATCTAAAATTAAATTGTTTTGAATGCTAAATAAATGGACTTAAGACTATTAAAACCTTAAATGAAATTAATCATACATCACAGAGTCCTACATATAAGAAGTCGTGGGACATCACACGGTGGTATGAAAGGCCCCACGGGGGTCGCACTCTATGGGTATATTTTGTCTCGACCTTTGGGAACTAAATGAAACCCTAGAAATGCTGCCCTCTAATTAAGACCTAGGAAATTCCCTAGTCCGGGGATTTATCGCTTAAGGGTAATTGACTTGCAAGCCATTCACAATCTATACCCTATGAAAGGTTGAGTATATATGTTTGCATTTTAAAAACTATGGAAGTATATTTCAAAAGCATATATAGACTATATGAATTTTCTCAGAAACAGCCCAAGTTACTAGAGCCTAGAGCCAGCATTTAGTTTGTGACTTCCCAACCCCTAGCAATGAAGGGTGTAAATCCGTGTTATATGTGGTGTCTAGTAAACCGCATATATTGTTGCATTCATGTGATTGCTCATGTATGGCATATGTGTGAATTAAATGAATTGCTTGTGATTTGCTTATTAGCTCAGTAAGGGGGATTTAGCTCACTAAGTCTTACAACTTACATCCTCACAGACTTCCTTTATTGCAAGCACCCATCTGGTTAGAGCTTAGTCGCTAGATGCTAGAGGTTAGTACAGGATGCCAGGGAGCCGTGAAGGAGTGGAGTAGAGAGATCACTTTTATAGATGCATTTAGTCTAAGTTCTTATTTTAAACTTCATTTACTTAGCTAGACTGATATATAGTAGGATTATGAATCCTTGAACTTATAATTATGTACTTATAGACTGTATAAACGCTGCTACTTTGAATTATTACATCTATATCTCTATATTTCTTGAAAAGTGTTAAACCCTGATTTGGATTTTGGATGTAAGTACACCTTGTGCGTTGCAAGGTAAACTCTTGGATAACAAAGAGGCTATCCTTGGGTTTTCGTGCAGCGTATGGTGGAAACTATCAATCAAGAATGTCTAGATGCTCAAAAACATACCGGCTGGATACACGGTCAAAAGGCACGGGCGTGTCTTGTGTCAAATAGCTCCAGAAACATACACGGCCGGATACACGGTCAGAAGGCACGGTCGTGTATTGTGTTAGGTAGCTCCAGAAAATACACGGACAGAAGGCACGGCCGTGTATTGTGTCAGGTAGCTACCAGAAACATACATGGCTGATACACGGCTTTTAAAGCACGGCCGTAAATATTGAGATATTTGTTTCGTTATTTATTTTGTAAATTGACATGTATATTTTGTATTTTATATTTTGGTAGAGGAAGATTTGTTTTCCTAGTTTGTAAGATATAGTTGCTTGGACAAGATATTCTCCTGATGTTATATATAACTTGAACATGAATTATGAAAAGGCATTCAGCCAAAGTTTCTCAAAAGTTGTTATGGTATCAGGGGCCACACAACTGAGTATTGTGTTAATTCCATAGTTTTTCTTTTAGTTACTGGTTTGTTCTTGGTTTTCCTTGGCTTTAGGTTGATTAATTCCAATCAACAATTTTCTTGATAACCAAGTTGTGAGTGACAATTTTGTTTAGAATGTCTTCTGAGAAAACACATGAAATCTTAATTATTAGATTTACGGGAAAGAATTATGCAGCATGGGAATTTCAGTTCAAGATGTTTTGAAAGGGAAGGAGCTTTGGGGTTTATTGATGGGTCTTCTCTAGCTCCTACAGAGTCGAAAGATCGTGGTCAATGGGAGGCAAAGGATGCTCGGATTGTTTCTTGGATTTTGGGATCTACTGAGGTTCTTATGGTGAACAATTTACGATCCTTTGGCAAAGCAAAAGAAATGTGGGAATACTTAAAGCGCGTCTACAATCAAGATAATACTGCAAGATGTTTTCAATTGGAACTTGATGTGAGTAATTATAGTCAAGGTAATCTCTTAATTGAACAATATTATTTGGCTTTCTTAATTTATGGAGCGATATTCTAGTATTATCTATGCTAAGGTGTCAAAGGAGAATTTGGGTAGTCTTCAGGCTGTTCATGAAGTGAGTCGTCGTGATCAGTTTTTGATGAAGCTCAGACCTGAATTTGAAACCGCTCAGGTTGGATTGCTGAATAGAGATCTAGTTCCTTGTTTGGATGTATGTTTTGGAGAATTGTTGTGCGAGGAACAAAGATGGCGACACAAGCTGCTTGGGTGCAATTGGTGGATCATCTGGAATAGTTAATGTTGCATATGCTGCTCAGACCCGAGGGAAGGGAACAATGCAATGTTATAGCTGCAAAGAATTTGGTCATATTGCCCATCATTGTAGTAAGAAGTTCTGTAATTATTGCAAGCAAAAGGGACATATTATTGAGTGTCCTACAAGGCCTCAAAACAGAAGGCCACAAGCTCTTCATGCTACGGTATCCGACTCTCGCAATCTTGGTTCGACATCCATAATTGCTGGCAATAATCAATCTGTTCTCACACCAGATATAGTCCAACAAATGATTCTCTCTGCCTTCTCTACTCTTAGTCTTCAAGGGAAAGGTAAGACTACTAATTCGGTTCCTTAGTTTGTTGATTCCGGCGCCACAAATCATATGACTGGCACATCTGATTTATTGCATAATCAACGTCCATATACTGGTACTCAACACATTCAAGTTGCTGATGGAAATAATATTCCAATTACGACAGTTGGTGATATTAGCTCCTCCTTTTGACATGTCTTGGTTTCTCCTAAATTATCTACTAACTTACTTTCTGTTGGGAAAATGGTGGATAATAACTGTGATGTCCATTTTTCTCGTGATGGTTGTACTATGCAGGATCAGGTGTCGGGGAAGGTGATAGCGAAGGGGCCTAAAGTGGGCAGGTTATTTCCATTACAATTTACCGTTTCTCGAACTTTGTCATTAGCTTCTTCAGTTGTGAAAATAAGGCTAGCATCTGGTATAGACGCTTAGGTCATCCAAATAATGTTGTTTTGACACATTTGTTGCAAGTGGTGTTCTCGGTTCCATAGATAAGAGTTTATTAGTTTATTGTTCTCCTTGTAAAACTGGGCAAAAGTAAGACATTGCCTTTCCCCTGTTTTGGGTAGTGTGCAATAAATGTTTTGACATTATTCATAGTAATGTTTAGGAATTACACCGATTATTTCACATGCTCAGTATAAATATTTTGTGACATTTATTGATGATTACAGTCGTTTTCACATGGATTTATTTTTTGCATTCCAAGCAGATGTGTTTACTGTGTTTCAAACCTTTGTAACATATATTGAAACTCAGTTTTCCACTTGTATTAAAATCTTACGGTCTGATAATGGTGGTGAATATATTTCTCATGAGTTTCAAGAATTTCTTCATAACAAGGTATTGTTTCACAACGTTCATGTCCTTATACACCTCAGCAGAATGGAGTTGCCGAACGAAAAAATCGACATTTGTTAGATGTGGTGTGCACATTGTTGTTAGAATCTTTTGTTCCAGCTAAGTTTTGGACCAAAGCTTTATCTACTGCAGTTTTTCTAATTAATCGCTTACCATCTCAACAATTGAAGTTTGATTCTCCCTATCAACTAGTGTTTGGTAAACATCCCAATTATCATATGCTACATACTTTCGGATGTGTTTGTTTCGTTCATTTACCTGCCCATGAACGTCATAAGTTGTCAGCTCAGTCTGTTCGATGTGCCTTTATGGGTTACAGTCCTAATCATAAAGGTTTTGTGTGTTATAATTCGATTAATAATCGATGGCATATCTCTCGGGATGTGATTTTCTTTGAACATGAAAACTATTTTCAGCAACATCTTTCGACATCTGATACCCTTGTACTTCCTCACTTTGATGATTCTTCTTTTGATAAACGGTTCAAGCTTGAACTTGTGATAGGAATAAAAATCCGACAAGACCTATCATTACGGCAAGAACTAAAGGATTTCAAATCTTGGCGATGAGGGCCCATTTTGAGCAGATCGACCCCGGAATTATTTATATATTAACTCTTTTCTATTATTCTTGTATTGTGTTTTCCAACAAGCACACTTATCATATTTTATAGGGCAATGGACAAACTCCTCAGACTCAGCTTGTAGGTTATCCATGGACCGACCTGAACCGGCGATGAGTTGGGCCGATGGATCCTATAGAAGACCGGCATCTTGAAGACCATTTCTTTTATATATTTCTTCTTTTATGAACTATTTTAGTTTTTGGACACTTTTATTTCCTTGTAATTATCACTTAGGGCTAGTCACCTTAAAAGTAGCAAACTTGTAATTTTGATCACTTTTTAACCCTAGGAGTAGCAAGTATAAATACTTGCTTAAGAGAGTGCGATGAAGGGGAATTGTGAGTCATGTCGATTCCATCTTTGTTGTATGTTCATTTCTTCTCTAGTGAGTCATATCTAGGGTAGATTTGAATCTTTCTTGGACATATTTGTGTTTGTTTTTCGTGAATAATCATTTTTTAAGATTGATTGTTCATTGAGCACTTAAATTTAAAAATTATAAAATATCATTTTGAGCTTGTGGCGAGAATTTGTAAATTGAAAGGGGGAAGGGGATTTCAGGGTTTTTTTGGGGCTTTCTTTTATCAGATTTCCCACATGATTTTCAATTCTTATTGTGGTTACTTGGTAAATTTTTGTTACAAAAAAAAGATTATAATTACATCATTTGATAAACAATTTTTCCATAAAAAAATCTCCAAGGTGTTCCCCGTGGATTTTTCTCTTTTATTGGGAACCGGTTTTGTGATTGACTTGAAAATTTTTGTTTTCTTTGAGTCAATTGTTGTGTTTTCAAAGTGGTTTTGGGGGCACATCACTTGCCCTTTCCCCGCCCTTTGGGCTCCCTTAAAAATGCTTCAATGATTTTTTCGACGACAACTGGGGGAAAACACCTTGATAGGAAAATGGCTACTCTGCAAATTTTAACAATACTACAATTCCTACCTTTCTTTTATTCTCAGGGCTGCAAAACCCAGCTGGGGGTTTGGAAAAAAGGGGCCATCCCAAGAGGAACTTCAAGCATTTCAAGACTTTTCACAAACCTTTGGGATATTGTTTCATGTCCGGGTTTTGGGTTAAACCCTTTGGGTTTGTAAATGGGTTTTTCTCTTGAAAACCGATCTGATGGTTCTCTTGACTTTAAAATAAGGCAAGGTTGGTGGGGGCTTTTTGGGGAAATTTTCGACAGGAATATGAAATTGTTTATGAAGAGTTTTTTTTGGCACCGTGGTTTAAGATGCCCAACTTCTGGTTTTGTTCAAATAAAAATTGGGGCGGGGTTTTTTCCTTAAAGGATGGTTTTTTAACGACAGAGGGATGTTAAAAATTTTCTTTTTTTTCATGGGGACCTAAAGGGGAAGTTTTTATTTTATATAAATTTTCCCCCCTTTCCAAGATTGTTTTCTATACCCCCTAAAACATGATGTTTGAAAGGGCCTCAAAGGGTCTCAATAGGGGTTTTTAAAATTTGGGTTTCCAGGGGGCCTTTTGGTTTTTAGAAGTTTCGTAATACTCCTTTCTTGGGCTTCTTTTTTATTAAAAAGTCAGTATGATTCTTCATTTTCCTTTGCAAGACTGGCAAAGGGGAATTGTTTTTTTTTGTTAGTTTTATGTTAAAATGATATTGTCACACAGGATCTGATATTTCCAAATTGATGTCTCAGTTACAGGGGGCGTCTTTAAAGGTTCTTTTCATATAAAGGATTTGGGATCCGTTAACTTATTTCTTAGGTCTTGAGGTTTACCCCCTTCTTGTGCTGGTATTTTTTTTCATAAACATAAATATACTAAGGAACTTTTTTTTTTTTTTAAGCGGGGTTTTTTTCAAGAGGGGGGTTCCTTTTTGATATTTCCCTTTGGAAAGGGGTTAAATTGTTAAATTTTCAAAAAAAATAAATGGTGCCCTTTTTTATCTGATCCATTTCTATATCGACAACTTGTTGGAATTTAAATTTTATCTAACTATTACATGTCCTGTTTATTTCTTTTGGCGGGGGCAAAAAGGGGTTGGGGGCAATTTATCCCAGGCACCCTACACATCTTCATTTGGGGCAGCATTTTTCGCCGGTATTGTTGGGTTTTTTTAAAAAGGGAAACTTCTCATCGTGGTTTTTTTTTCTTTTTTTTTCGGAGTCTCCTATTCACTTTAAAAACCTATGGGTGATGCTAAAATTGGGCGGGTTTTTTTCTGATACAGGGTCGATCTATTACTGGTTGGTGTAGGGTTTCTTGGAAAACTTCTTTAATTTCTTGGAAAAGTAAAAAAATAAGATCGCGTGTCTAAGTCTTTACTGAGTCCGAATATCGTGCTATGTCTTCTGCCTGTTCTGGATCATTTGGCTTAAAAGGTTTGTTGGCTGAGGTTGGTTTTCCTCAACTTGGGTCAAACCTTTTCTTTATGTAGATAATACTAGTGTTTATCCAGATTATTTGCTAAATCCTTTTGTCTTTCTGAGCGTAAAAGAAACATTTTTGAAGTGGAAATTCATTCTATTTTGAGAAGCTTATGATAATGGGGTTATTTCTCTTCCTCAGATTTCTTCTGATTTTCAAACGGCGATATATTTACTAAGGGTCTTTCTTGGGAGCGTCATCAAAAATTTTTTGTTTTTTTTGAAAATTTTTTTTTTTTTTTTTAATTTTTTTTCCCTTTTTTGATTTTTTAGGGGCGCATCAATTTGAGGGGGGGTATCAATCAAGAAAATTTTGGAAGCTTAGAAAAATACAAAGGCTAGATCACAGTCCAAAAAGGGACGGGGTGTATTGTGTTTAGATAGCTCCCAGAAACATACACGGCCCGGGTACACGGTCAGAAGGGGACGATCGTGTATTGTGTCAAAGTGGGGGTCCCAGAAAACACACACGGCCCAAAAAAATTTTTCATGGCAGAAGGGGGGACGGCCGTTTTTTATTGGGGTCAGGTAGCTACCAGAAACATACACGGGGGGCCCGATTTCAAAAGGGGGTATAAAGGGGAAAGGCCGTGGGGTTTTTAGATATTTGTTTCGTGATTTAAATTTTTTAAATATGGGGAAATTTTATATTTTGTATTTTATATTTTGGAGAGGGAAGAAATTTGTTTTCCCTAGTTTAAAAAGATATAGTTGCTTGGAAAATATAAATTTTCTTGTGTATATATAAAATTAACATTTAATTATGGGAAAAAAGGGATTCAACCAAAATTTCTCAAAAGTTTTTTAAAAAACTTTTAACGTCCTAAAGGGGCCCACGAGGCGTGGGCAGCAAGCCCCCTCCAAATCTCGTTTTGGGGCCGATGAAAAAATGGACACAAAGTTTGGGGGGAATTTTAAAATAGGCTAACAAGTGAACCCCCAAAATATACGGGCCCAATAATTTCCCAAATGGGACCAATAGAGGAAAAAACATCATTTTGCATGAGGTTTTTCTAGATTTATCCACTAAGGAAAAAAATCCCCCTTCAAAAAAACTGCAATAAAATAACATGGGGTATGTTGAATTTAATTTTTTCTCCATTAACATGGGTTTGAAGGATCCAAAACATTTTTCACAAAGGGGATGTCATGCTTTTTAATTTTCGACCCCCCTACTACTTTGACCTCAAAACCTTTACCCCCAGGGGAATCCCTTTACATTTTTTCACCCCAATCCAAGTAACTTAAATCCCTAAAAACTATCTTTTTCCCCTTCACAAGGAGGGGCCTTAGTTAGATCTCTACATCTTAAAAGGTGAAAAGTGAACTCCCCTTTAACAGCATGTGGGAAAGTGTGCATCTCTAAACGTTCCAAAGCTTTTTAACCAAAAAAGTTATTATGGGGTCCCAATTCCAGTGGAATGAAAGGCAAGTAACACACACTTTGGAAATCCTTTTCCAAATTCAAGAATGGCTCAATTCAAGGAAAATAACAGCGTGATTTTTGTCATTGGGAATGGAGTGGAACAACTCGGGGGAAAAGTTGATCGGCGAACCATGGGTTGGGTCCCAAAATGAAAACAAGTGGGAAAAGTTAAAATTCTATTGGTAAAAGAAACATAAAGTAATCAACAATTAAAGGAGGTTTACCTCTTCGTTCCAAAAAGGGGCCTTAAAGATCGATGTCCTTAACTTTTCTGCAATTTAAGACTAAAAGGGGTTTCAAAGAGTTTAGACTCCAAACCATTATCAAAAAAAAAATTTTATATAAAAAAAAAAAAGTTTACCCATTAATTTTTAAAATAATTTTAACAACAATATTAAAATTTTAACAAAACTATACAAATTTTTTTTTCTAATTAAAATCAAAAAACGATTAATTTAAAGGGCATATTTAAATTTCTAAAATTTAAAAAAAAAAACAACAATTTCATTTTTAAAAAAAATATTATATAAATTCATGCCCTGCATTCATGGGAATTCTCTATGAAAAAACAAATTAATTTAATCTAATGGGAATCAAACCATTCCAGTTACAGGACCACTCACTCGAGCTAGAACCAAAGGATTACAGAACCTTACATTAAGAGTTCGCTTGATCAGATGGATCCTGAGGAGAATCGTCAAATTTTCTTCATTCATTTGGCATGATTGGTGTATCTTCAATCAAATACATTGTCATTACTTCAGGAAAAACAATTGATGATTCAAGCCAATGGTGTATTTTCAAGGGGCTGGCCATAAAAGGCCCGCGATGCACTATTTAAGCCACCATAAAACCGACAGTATGTTTTTTTTCCAAGACCACCAGTATACTTTTCAAAAGCCAACAACTTACAATTTAGGTGGGGTTATGTTATGTTGTGTCGAACAAAATTTTTTGGGGGATGAAATTTTTGTATTTCTTTAATACATTTGGGAATGAGAAAGACAAAAACTTGGACCTTACACATTTTAGTTTTTCTCTCATACTCTTATCAATCTTTGGATTAGGGGCGAGTGACAGTTTTTGAATTGTTGTGATCACATCAATAATCTTACTAGGACTATCTTTTTGGGTTTTTTA
>JBBMOL010001411.1:0-39990 GCA_037954665.1 Laguncularia racemosa | reverse complement strand
ACCGGTATTGCATGCTTTCCATACACTAACTGGAAAGGAGTTATATAAAGTGGTGTTTTGTAGGCCATCCTATAAGCCCATAACGCATCATCTAACCTATCTGCCCAATCTCGCCTATGTTGGAGAGTTGATCTCATTAAGATGCGCTTTAGCTCTCTATTTGTAAACTCTACTTGCCCACTTGTCTGTAGATGATAAGGAGTGGTGAGACAGTGAGTCACTCCACATCTTTTCATGACTTTTTCAATCTGAGAGTTGAAAAAAATGTGTACCCCGATCACTAATTAGTGCTCGAGGCCCCCCAAAACGGCAAAGAGCTTCTTCAGGAACTTGACAACCCCCTTTTGCATCATTTGTTGGTAGAGCTTGTGCTTCAGCCCATTTAAAGACACATAATCCACTGCTACCAATATATACTTGTTTCCATATAAAGGGGGAAAATTGGTCCCATAAAATCAATACCCCATAATCAAATACCTCGCACTCCAGAATATAGTGCTGTGGAATTTCGTCCCTTCTTGAAATGTTTCCATCTCTTGACATCGATCGCACTAAGCTACAAAACTTTGGGCATCCTTAAATACTGACGGCCAATAAAAACCAGCTTCAGTACTTTGTGGCCTGTCCTATTGGAACCATGGTGTCCTCCAGTGGGTCCACTATGGCAATGGTTCAAGATCTCCCATCCTTCTTCATGTGAGACAAAACGCTTAAGCATTTGGGTTGAGCAATACCTGAACAAGTAGGGGTCTTCCCAATAGTAATACTTCAGGTCAGTAAAGAATTTCTTTTTCTATTGCCTGGTCATGTCTTATGGAAGGACCCTAGCCACTAGATAGTGGGCCCATGTCTACAAACCATGGGGACTCCGAAAATATTCTGGCAGCAGCTTCTCTTCTTTAGGTTTTCTCCTGTCCCCGCCTCCCCCCTTCTCTCATTAGGGTTGTTCTATTTATACTTCTTAAGGCATGGCCGAGCATCTTCAGCTGGAAGATACGATTATATCTTTCCTTTTCCAAGTAAATCTCGTCAAGTGAATAACAGTCCCTGGCACGCGTAACAGCACGGCCAGATTTCAAACCGTGTCTCCCTCTGGCCAAAAATAACTAACTCCTCAATCTTTTCAGTGTTTGGCATGGCTAGGAACACAGCTAGGAACACGGCTAGTAGCACTGCTAGCAACACGGCTAGGAGCACGGCTAGATTATAAACTGTGCCAAGTTCTGGAGCTTTCCCCTTTTTTGCAGTGTCTGCCACGGCTTCAAATACACCCCTATCAGAGTCGTGCTTCCTTTTTCCCAAATGATGATTTCATCTTCAGGTGTGCCTACGGTTCATGACACGGCCGTGGCTTTCCACGTGTTGTCCATGAATAACTTTAACTTGATCTTTTAAGCTTCAATTATGCTCCTTTTGTGATCTTTCTCCTTCTCTTTGGTGTTATACCCTGAAAAAAAAAATATTTATCTATTAAGTACCGAATCTGCATTGATTTTATTCAAAAGATTATACAAAATTCATTCTTAATGCCCCTGATTTTTCAAGGGTTAATTTACTCTTATCACTAGTCATGGCAAGAAATTTGGGGGTTTTCAAGTTCAAAAGTTGTTGAATTAAAAAAAAATTCTTGCTTCTTCCCTTCCACGAAAATTATTAGTCATAAGATGATACAACAACCTTCCCAATCCAACTCCAACAAACAGCAAATTAAATTCCAAGCCAAGGTAATTTCGCAAGCTCAAAAACCACAACAATCAACACAATTTGCCCTTTTCACTATATCACCTAATTGATGATTAATTCCCCGAAATAAAATAAAACCAATCCCTTCTCTCAACATATGCTCTAATACCAAAAAGATGATGTGCCTAAATCCACTTGGAAGCACAATCAAAAGACTCAAGAAAACACAAACCCCAAGTCAACAACAAACCGGTTCCAAAAGGGCAAAATAGCGTGAACCAAATGAAGATGCAATGAAATCCAAATACTCAATGTTGCATTGTGATACCGTAGTAATAATCTCTTCTAACATCACACTAATCAAATATAATCCCACTGAATAATCCCAAATTCAAAAGAAAACTTCAATTCTAAGAACTCCTTTCCATAAGTGATAATCACGTTTCAAGAGGTATTCTTCAAGGATGAACCGAATTCAAATGCAAAGGATCTTAATTAAACACAAGAATTCAAAAATAATAAGAAGAAAATCTGTGCAAGAACTATCTCAATTCACCCTTAGATATGAAACACTAGAGAAGAAAAGAAATCACAACAAAATGAAATTGATACTACTTACAATTTCAAGGTGTTGCACTCGCAACAATTTCAACTCTTGGGATTGAAATTGATAAGAGTCTAATGACAATTAGGAACCCTAATTCTCACGTGAATATGAACTCTCAATTCTGCAAAATATGGCCTCCTCAAACCCTCTCTTAAGCAAGTATTTATACTTGCTACTCCTAGGGTTAGAAAGTGGTCAAAATTACAAGTTTGCCACTTTTAAGGTGGCTAGCCCTAAATGAAAATTACAATGAAATAAAAGTGTCCCAAAACCAAAATACAACCAAAATAGTTCATAAAAGAAGAAATATATAAAAGAAATGGTCTTCAAGATACCGGTCTTCTATAGGATCCATTAGCCCAGCTCATCGCCGGTTCAGGTCGGTCCATGGATAACCCAAAAGCTGAGTCTGAGGGAGTTTGTCCATTTCCCTATAAAATATGATAAGTATGCCTGTTGGAAAACACAATACAAGAATAATAGAAAAGAGGTTAATATATGAATAATTCCGAGGTCGATCTGCTCAAAATGGGCCCTCATCACCAAGATTTGAAATCCTTTAGTTATTGCCCTAATGATAGGTCTTGTCGGATTTTTATTCCTATCACTTATGATCTATGAATATCTTGCACTTCTCCCCATACAAATAATGTCTCCACAATTTATGTACAAGGACTACAATTATCAATTCCAGAATATGTATAGCCTTTATTTTTTCAATGTCTATAGATATACATTCTTTATTGATCACAAGGCCTAAGAAAGTTACTTAATTAAGCTAGAACTCTCATTTCTTAAATTTCACATACAACCTCTTCATTTGCAATCTATTCAATACCATCCTCAAATGTTGCTCATGCTTTTCTTCACTCCTAGAGTATATTAGAATGTCATCTATAAACATAATGACAAATTTACCTAAATACTCCTAGAATACTTAGTTCATCAAATCTATGAAGGCCATTGGTGCATTTGTGAGTCCAAATGGCATTACTTAGAACTTATAATGCCTGTATCGAGTTCTAAATGTGGTCTTTTGAATACTCTCATTTCATCAAATCTTGAGCTCTCTATAATTGATCAAACAAATTATCTATCCTTAGGAGAGGGTATTTATTCTTAATGGTAACTCGATTTAGCTTCCTATAATCAGTGCACAATCGCTTACTACTATCCTTCTTCTTCACAAATAGCATAGGTTCAGCCCAAAGCAAAACAATAGGTTTGATAAACTTCTTATCCAATAATTCTTGTAACTGCTTCTTTAGCTTTACCAACTTAGTAGGTGCCATATGATATGGGATTTTAGATATAGGACTCATACTAGGTACCACATCTACCAAATTTGATCTCCCTAACTAGGTAAGCCAAGTAGGTCTTTAGGAAAGACTTTTGTAAATTCCCTCACCACACGTACCTAATCAATTCTCACCACTTTGTTAGATTTAACTATCACTAAAACTATCATGCTCTTGCCCTATAATTCATATATGGGCAATCTTGTTGGTCTATGTGCATCTAGCTTGAAATAAAAAGGTTCTTCTCCTGGTGTGTTGAAATGGATAGTCATATTATGACAATCAATGGTTGCATGATGTCTAAACAACCAATGCATTCCCAATATCACATCAAAATACATCATCTCCAAAATAAGAAGGTTTGCAAATAGAATGTTACCTTACACTTCGGTACTAACCTTTCTACACATTTTGTTTATTCCTCTACCCACACTCATTGGTACTCAAATTCAATATATTATCCGACACCTCAACATGAATATCATATATATATTTCTAAATGCATTAGACACACATGAATATGTTGCACTAGTATCAAATAGGATATAAACACTAGTAGAGTGTACCAATAGTATACTTACCAAAGTGTCCATGTTTGGAGTTTCTCGTCATTTTAATGCAAATACCTAAGCTAGTACTCTTTATCTTGATTCTACTAACTAAGTTCTACCAACTTGGTTTATAGCCTAGTTTCTCACAGTCTATGTTAGTTGCATAGTCTACCTTACTGTATTTAGGCAATCTATCATTATATAGCTTCTCTGTTTGTAGGTTTAACAGAAGGTATGTGGAATTGGTCTCTTTGTATAGGTTTTACTATTGTGTTCTATCTTCCCACATGAGAAACAAGCACCCTCTAGCCACTTGCACTAATTCAATTCATGTAGCCCATAGCATTTAGCACATTTGCAACCTTAACCTATTGGGGAGGTCTTAGTTTAAGAGGAGAGTGTTGCAATGACCATAAGTCTGGTCTAGAAAATTTGAAGCCTCTTACCGTTTTCTTGTACAACAATCCTTTGAGTAGGTCTCTTCCGTAATACAACCCCGATCCTTAGTATCCTCATCTCATTGGTCCTTTTATGGCTCTATTCTAGGAGCTTGGCCTTATTTACCACCTCAGAATTTTTGTTCAACTGGAATGACCACACTTCTTGTTGTAATGTATGCTCTAAAACTAACACAAATCAATGAGCCCTTAACCTCTCATTTGTTCTGAAGGCTATCAACATAAATTTCACTAGTCGATTTAACTCTGCCTTATACTCATCTACATATCATTTTCCTTAGTGGTAATTGTAGTATGCTACCTCCACCATATCCCATATGCTACTCAAGAAGAACTAGTCATATAGAATTTGTTTGAACCTCTCCCAAGTGATGTGTCCTACTATCAATCTTAATACACTTGACCACCATTCCAAAGTCGAGCCCTTCAGCAAATATATGGCATTGTTCACCTTTTTTTTTTTTTTTTCGAGGACTCTAAATGCTATAAAGGTGATGAGAGCCATGATGGGAGCTAAGCTAGAAGGTGGAATGTGGACCCTCTTGAAGTGCCACCTGGATCGATCACAAGAACTCGAGCGAAACGATTCAAGGAAGCACTTAACGAGTTGATAAAGGATGTCCAAGAAGCCAAAAAAGATTGGAGCAACCATGAGAATGAACTTGCATTTGTACAAGTCATTCAATGAGATCAAAGCATAGGAGGTCAAAGCTGCCAGCCTTGACAACACTGGCTTAAACGCTGCCGGCTTTGAACTGGTGTTGAAATTAGAGAGCGATAGAGGGACTACGCCATCTTCTATGTCGTCGGTGTACATCCTACACCGGCTACTACGCCACCTACTATGCAGCCGACGTACATTGCTTGTTTGTTATTTTTCCGCAACTTTATTATGTTATGTCATTTTGGGCTTTTTCCTTACGAGTGGTAAACCCTATTAAAAGCTGCTAGGGTTAGATAACAGAACATACAACTTACATACAACATTGATTAATACAATTTGAGAGAATTCCTCTCTTGGTTCTCAAAAGAACTTCTCTTAAACTTATCGAATTTCTTTCATGGCATTCACATCAGACTTATCAATCGGTCATTCATCCCAATTGTGGCGTCAATAGAACATGCCAAGGTTCTTGCCTCACCTATAGGCAATGGGTCGCGATTCCACTTCGATTACTTGGTATCTTGGGTTATAATTCCAAATGTATCGGTATAGGGTTTCATCACACGTGGGCGTTGTTCGTATCAGTTTGGTATCAGAGCCTAGGTTTGTTAAACATCAGTCCAGTTTGAGAAAGGTAACATCAAAACCCTAACTCCAATCATTCATATCAAGTTTCGTATTACCATTGCTTCATACTCAAGTCCATAGTGTTAATTGTTTCTTGAGTAGTGTAGTTCATCCTATCAATCTTGTTACAAAAAAAAAAAAAAAGGAGAAGAACGAAAACAAAAACAAAAAAAAAAAGAAAGAAAGAAAAAGGAAAATTCAAGCCTGGGGATTTTGTTCTTGAATTCTACGGAAGAATTTGGTGTAGTTTGGATTAGTTCTAAGAGAATTTAGAAGAGGGATTGGTGAATTGATATCATATCTATTTGTGAGAATACACGAGTGATTGTGGGGTATCCTTCTTTGAGTGAAACACGTGGAATTGTGAGGTTTAATTCTATATATATTTGTGCTAGTACTAACCTTTTATTGCAGGAACTATGTCGAGGCAAAATTCTTTTCAAGGTGAGAGGGGGAGGTTTGATGCTAGGTTAGTGATTGAGGCATTGAGGGGTGAGATGAAGAGAATGTTTCAGGAAGGAATGGAAAAAAATTCATGAAACGGTGGAGCGGAAACTAGAGCAATCTAAAAACGTCTTTCAAGGGTGTAAGAAGGAGAGTTCTTCTAAGAGAGGACAAAGGGGTAGAGATGAAATTTCTGATGATGAGTTTGATGGACCTTCTATCGGGAGTTATAGAGGTTATGGTGGTAGGAATAGAGGAACTAGGGATTGAGAAGATAGAGAAGATAGGAATAGAGAGGATAATCAATTGAGTAGTATCAAGATGAAGATTCCTCCTTTCCAAGGGAAGAATGATCCCGAGGCATACTTAGAATGGGAGAAGAAGGTAGAGATGGTGTTTGATTGTCACAATTATAGTGGGAGAAAGAAAGTGAAGCTTGCTGACATTGAGTTTTCGGATTATGCCATAGTGCGGTGGGATCAACTGATGTTGAATAGAATAAGGAATAGCGAACCACCCATTGAGTTTTGGGAAGAGATGAAGAAGGTGATGAAGAAGCAGTTTGTTCTTGCTTACTACTATCACGAATTGCACAACAATTGCAAACTCTTAAGTAAGGAAGCCGAAGTGTAGATGAGTATTTCAAGGAGATGGAGGTTACTATGATCCGAGCAAATGTTGAGGAGGATAGAGAGGCTACCATGGCTAGGTTTCTTGCTGGGTTGAATAGAGAGATTCAAAACGTAGTAGAATTGCAACATTATGTGGAATTGGAAGATATGGTTCACATGGCTATAAAGGTTGAGAACCAACACAGGAGGAAAGGTAGTAGTACTACACGGTTTCAACAGGGTGCTGGTTCATCTAGTTGGAAGACTAACCACTGGAGGAAGGAAGAAAAGTCTTTACGCACCAAGCCAACAGGAGAGTAGAAGAAAAGGGGATCTACTCATAGTAATCAAGGTAAACCTGATTCTTCTAATCCTAGAAATCAAGACACTAAATGTTTTAAATGCCAACTCAGAGGCCATATTGCTAGTCAATGTTCGAATAGACGTGTTATGATTCTGCACAATGATGGTGAGTAGAATACTGAGGGGGATAGTGAAGATGATGATATGCCTCCATTGGAAGATGTTAGTGATGACGAGGAGCCTGCAGTAGGGAAGTTAGTGGCAGTAGTGAAGCGAGCTTTGAATGTACAGGTGAAGGTAGAAGAGGAGGTGCAACAAGATAATATCTTTCATACTAGATGTTATCTAGGTGACCATATTTGTAGTTTGATCACTGATGGGGGGAGTTTAATTAATGTAGTGAGTACTTTCATTGTTGAGAGGTTGGGGCTCAAGACCACTAAACACCCTAGCCCATATAAATTGTAGTGGCTGAATGATAGTGGCGAGACTAAGGTGAGTAAGCAAGCCTTAATTGTTTTTCGCATCGGTAGGTATGAGGATGAGGTATTATGCGATGTAGTGCCAATGCAGGCTTGTCATGTGTTGTTGGGGAGGCCATGGCAGTTTGATAGGAAGGTTGTTCATGATGGCTTTTCTAACAAGTATACACTTGTTCACCATGGCAAAAGCTATAATCTTAAACCCTTAATACTTAAACAGGTGTATGAGGATCAGTTGCAGCTATAGCAATCTTTTGCAAAATATAAGGTGAGTGAAAAACAGAGGGAGAGTGAGAGAGTAAAAGACATAGAAAAAGAAAAGGAACACAAAAGTCAATATTAAAAAGAAAAAGAGAGGAAGGCTAGAAAGAGTGTGAGAGGCCAAGTTGAAGGGGGATCAGCTTTGGTAGTGAGTGAAAAGGAGAGTGCAGCCTTGCAAAAGGAGAGTTGTGTGGCAATAGCGAGTGTAGTGAGAAGAGAGTTAGTGATGAAGCAACCTATGTTGTTGCTAGTTTTTAAAGAAACTTGTTTGAATACTAATGAACTTCTTAACTCTTTGCCTAGTGTGGTTATATCTATTGTGCAGGACTTTGAAGATGTCTTCCCTGAGAGGATTCCGAAGGTGTTACCACCTATTCATGGTAATGAGCACCAGATTGAATTTGTACCCGGAGCATCTATTCTAAACAAGCCAGCTTACAGGAGCAATCTAGAAGAGACAAAGGAACTCCAAAGGCAGGTTAATGACTTGATGGAGAAGGGGTACGTGAAAGAAAGCATGAGCCCATATGTAGTGCCTGTGATTTTGGTGCCTAAGAAGGATGGGTCATAGAGAATGTGTGTTGATTGCCGTGCCATCAACAACATCACTGTAAAGTATCGTCATCCCATTCCTCGCTTAGATGACATGTTAGATGTGTTACATGGGTCTAGTGTCTTTTCCAAAATTGATTTGAAAAGCGGATATCACCAAATTAGAATGAAAGAAGGTGATGAATGGAAAACCGCATTTAAGAAAAAATATGGATTATATGAGTGGTTAGTAATGCCTTTCGGTTTAACTAACGCACCTAGTACTTTCATGAGACTTATGAACCTTGTTTTGAGGACTTTTATTGGCAAATTTGTGGTAGTTTATTTTGATGATATCCTCATTTACAGCAAGGATTTGGAAGACCATATATTTCACTTGAGGGCTGTTTTGGAAGTGCTTCGAAAGGAGCAATTATATGCTAACCTCAAAAAGTGCACTTTTTGCATAAACAGACTTGTGTTTCATGGCTTTATTGTTAGTGCATAGGGAATACAGGTTGATGAAGAGAAGATTCGTGCGATCCAAGAATGGCCTAGTCCAACTAATGTAAGTAATGTTTGGAGTTTCCATGGACTAGCGAGCTTTTATAGGAGGTTTGTGAAGGATTTCAGCACCATTGCAGCACCATTTACTGAAGTAATCAAGAAGAAGGTGGGGTTCAATTGGGGAGAGCAACAAGAGAAGGCCTTTCAGACCCTTAAAAATAAGTTGACTCATGCGCCACTATTTGCTTTACCTGATTTCTCTAAAACTTTTGAGATTGAGTGTGGTGCTTCAGGAATAGGTATTGGAGCAGTTCTCATGCAAGAGAGAAGACCAATTGCATTCTTTAGTGAGAAGCTAAGTGGGGCAACCTTGAACTACCCTACTTATGACAAGGAGTTATATGCATTGGTTCAAGCTTTAGAGACTTGGCAACACTACCTTTGGCCAAAAGAGTTCGAGATCTACACTGATCATAAATCCTTGAAGTACTTAAAGGGACAACAAAAGCTGAACAAAAGGCATGCTCGTTGGGTGGAGTTTATCGAAACATTTCCTTATGTCATCCACTACAAGCATGGTAAAGAAAATGTTGTTTCTAATGCAATTTCTAGAAGGTATGCTCTTATCTCTACTCTTAGTTCTAAACTGCTTGGTTTTGAGCATGTTAAAGAACTGTATGCTGCTGACCTAGATTTTTGTGAAGAGTATGTTCGCTATGAGAAAAGTGGTCATGGTAAGTTTTATAAGCATGAGGGATTCTTGTTTAGGGAGAATAAACTTTGCATTCCCAATTGTTCTTTAAGAGAGTTATTAGTGAGGGAGTCTCATGGAGGAGGATTAATGGGGCATTTTGGAGTAGTTAAAACTTTAGGGGTTTTGCAGGAGCACTTCTATTGGCCTCACATGAAATGAGATGTTGAGAGGATTTGTGAGCGATGTGTCACCTAGAAGCAAGCAAAATCTAAGGTCCAACCTCATGGACTTTATACCCCACTTCTAATTCCTCATGAGCCTTGGGTAGATATTTCCACGGATTTTATGCTAGGATTGCCCAGGTCTAGGTATGGTAGAGACTCTATTTTTGTAGTTGTTGATAGGTTTTTCAAGATGGCACATTTCCTTGCCACAAAATAAATGATTCTTGCCATATTGCTAATTTGTTCTTTAGGGAAGTTGTAAGATTGCATGGTATGCCTAGAACAATCGTGTCGGATCGGGATGCTAAGTTCTTGAGCTACTTCTGAAAGACCCTATGGGCTAAGTTAGGAATTAAGTTATTGTTCTCTACTACATGTCATCCACAGACTGATGGTCAAACTGAGGTAGTAAATCGAACTTTATCTACTTTGTTGAGGGCTGTTATTGAAAAGAACATTAAAAGTTGGGAGGATTGTTTACCTCATGTTGAATTTGCTTATAATCGCACAATGCATTCTACTATTAAGTTTACTCCTTTTGAAATTTTGTATGGTTTTAATCCACTAACTCCTTTGGATTTATCACCTCTTCCTATTTCTGAGTATGTTAATCTAGATGGTAAGAAGAAAGCAGAATTTGTTAAACAGCTCCATGAGAAGGCAAGGCTCAACATTGAGTAGAAGACAGAAAAGTATGTGAAACAAGCCAACAAGGGTCGTCAACAAGCTGTCTTTGACCCTGGAGACTGGGTTTAGGTTCACATGCGCAAAGAGCGGTTTCCTATGCCACATCGATCAAAATTACTTCATAGAGACAATGGACCATTTCAAATTCTTGAGCGCATCTATGATAATGCTTATAAGTTATATTTGCCAAGTGAGTATCAAGTAAGTGCTACTTTTAACGTTATTGATCTAAGTCCTTTTGATGTAGGTGACGATTTGAGGACAAATCCTTTTCAAGAGGAGGGGAATGATGAGAACCATGATGGGAGCCAAGCTAAAAGGTGGAATGTAGACCCTCTTGAAGTGCCACCTAGACTGATCACAAGAATTCAAGCGAAACGATTCAAGGAAGCACTTAACGTGTTGATAAAGGACGTCCAAGAAGCCGAAAAAGATTGGAGCAACCATGAGAATGAACTTGCATTTGTACAAGTCATTCAAGGTGATTAAAGCATAGGAGGTCAAAGCTGCCGGCCTTGACAACACTGGCTTAAACACTGTCGGCTTTGAACCGGCATTGAAATTAGAGAGCGATAGAGGGACTATGCCGTCTTCTACGCCGCCGGCGTATATACCCGACGTACATCCTATGCCGGCTACTACGCTGCCTACTATGCAGCCGACGTACATTTCTTGTTTGTTATTTTTCCACAACTTTATTATGTTATGTCATTTTGGGCATTTTCCTTACGAGTTGTAAACCCTATTAAAAGCTTCTAGGGTTGGAAAACAGAACATACAACTTACATACAACATTGATTAATATAATTTGACAGAATTCCTCTCTTGGTTCTTCATGGGTGTCGAATCCAACAAAAATAAAAACTTACTCCTAGACAATTATATGATTTGCATACAGTGGTGAGTAGGGTCGAATCCATAGGGATTGGTCAAATATATTTCTGTTCAAAGAGAATAAAGAGGAAAAGAAAAAATGGGGGGGGGGGGGGGGGGGGGGGGGGGTTTGTTTGTGAATCAAATAATGTTGAAACAAGATAATAAAGTCAAATATTGATAAAAGTCTAGCCAAAGGAATCAAGATAGTTTAATTTTAGGAATTGATCATCGATGCAAATGTTTTCTATTCTTATTTCTAGATAAACTAGTTATGATTATTAACAAGCTCTAACAACCTATCTCTCCTTACTTCCTCGATAATCAAGACAAGCTCTTTGATTATTTCTCTTATCGATTAGACAACCCTAGACAAGCTCTTAGGATTTAATCTATTAATAGCATTAAAAATTAGAGAGACCACCAATTCATGCTAGTAGATTATAAGATAACTTATTTAAACATGATCATACACCTCCATAACATGAATTCGATCATCTATTTTATAACCAAACATGTTATTGTGTCACTAAGACTAGAACAATCAAACAAATATGGATTTGACGTGCTAGTTGACAATATATTAACTTGCTAATTAAGTAGAAGAGCTCTAATTCATACCAATCAACAAAGATAATAATGATAAAACGTTCAGAAGATATATGAATATCCAAAAACAAAGAATAGATTAAATACAAATCAATTAGATCTCACAATTCGTGGAGAATTAAACATTTATGACCCTTAGGCTAAAAAAGTTGCTTAGCTACACATGTTCATCCTCAAAACGAAAATTAAAAGTAAAAACATAACAAGCCTCTGTTCCCGGTTGCCTGCTCTGCCTCCTTCCTTCGTTCTTGTCTCCAAGATGATCCAAGATGATCATAACCCTCTAGGGTTAGTTCTATTTATATTGTTAAAGGAATAGTAGGTGATCTTTTGCTAGCAAGATACGAAAATATCTTTCCTTTTTTATGTAAATCTCGAGGAGTGAATAGTCGTCCGCCTGGCACGCCCTACAACACGGCCGTGGGTCAAGTCGTGCCTTCCTCTGTGTGTAATTCACATATCATCTTCCGTGTCTAGTGTGTGCCACGGCTTCAACCATGGCCATATGTCAAGTCGTGCCTTCCTCTGTGGATAATCTACAATTCTTCATCCGTATCCAGTGTGTGCCACGGCTTCAACCATGGCCAGATCTCAAGCCGTGCCATCCTCTGGTTAATGTTCTACAATTTCTCATCCTTGGCACGTCTTCCATTTCAACTTCCACCACGACTTCAACCACGGCTTCAAACATGGTTTCCACTACGGCTAGATCACGAACCGTGTCTCTCTCTATTGAAAGTCCACATTTCCACCTTCTTGTGCAGTGTATAGCACGGTTTGCACCATGGCCATATCTCAAACCGTGCCTTCTCCTTGTCTTTGATCCTACTTGTAGATAACTTCTCTAATTTACTTGAATTAGCACCCTTGACTCCATTTAACCTGATTTATCACCATAATAGAATTAAGTACCATTTCCTTATGATTTCTATAAAATCAATAATAAATTAACACAATTTATACTATAAAGATTGAGTATAAAATGGCTCTATGAAATTCCCCCACACTTAAACTCTTGCTTGTCCTCAAGCAATTAAATCAAATCAATTGAGAAATCCGTCATAGATTATACGAACTTTCTTTTCATCATTCCAAGCATCTATTCATTTATAATTCATGACTTCTAATTTTAATGTCTACTACTTCAACCAAACTGGTTTCCTGTGATCAAATTACCATGGAAAAAATTTAATAGCTAATATAAACAAAACAACTTTAATCCTCATGTTTAGCAAAAGAATTTTTTATTCCAAAAGTAAATACTTAATCCACTAAGGAAAAGCACCCAATTAAACTTCATTGGATATTAGCAAGTATATAATCCTTGCAACATAAAGTAGAAGCGTATAACATCAACTCTTTGCTAGATTTTCTCCCTTGTTATTATAAGTCTTGTTTCATTCAATGAATGTTTACATTCATGTTCTTTTGATTTGATCAAGCATCTATTTTGACGGGTTTTTGCCGCTTCTTTTCATGAACTTTCGCCTTTTTCGCCCTTATCGTTATAGTGAGTTCATTGAGTCAGCACATCCCGAGCTCGTCACTTAAGTGACCGGGTTTTGAGATACCCCTACGGACTCTTCCTCACTCTAACATTCAAGTTTGAATACTCTTAACTCAATTACTTGAATCATTGGAGTAATGGCTATGCTTGATTCTTTTTTTTTTTTTTTCACTAAGTGTTATAACAAACAACTTCAAAGAGTATACAGTAGCTAATATAACCTAGAAGTAAACTTGTTTATTTTTCACTTTGGGACTCGACTTACTTTTAGACTTCCAATTCTAAAGCTAAATACAAGGTAAATTTGTTTCTTAAAGATTTCACTACTTAATTTTAACCAAGTATTATAATCACAGCAGTAGGTGAGTAAAGCATTTGAACAAGTCAATTTCACATTTTGTAGATGCTTATTACAACATTTAGTACAATCTCCAGATTTCATGATAATGTTGAAAAAATTTGGCTTAAAATTGCTTAAGGACAAACATTCAAAGTATAAGTCGGTTCTCTATTCTCTATATTTTATTATCCTCTCACCAACACTTAGCTTGAACAGTGTCCTCACTGTTCCTAATTCAGCACAATTAAAGAGGAATTAACAACATAAGGGACATTAGAGAATAAGAGAAAGGAAATACTGGTACTTCCCTAGTATTGGAGTTCTCCCCTTAAGCTCTGGAGAGTGTCATCTGATGATATGTATCTTTGCTGCAACTAATCAAAAAAATTCAAAACAACACTAGAATCAAAACAAACTAAAATTAAAACAAAACAAAATAAATTGATATTGGTTGCCTCCCATGAAGCGCCTTTCTTTAACGTCTTTGGCTAGACGTTCCTGTAATCAATCACAATACTCGGGGTGAGTTAAACTGGTTTCTTCAATATTACATACTTGAAATCCTTCATAAAAAGGTTTCAAACGATAACCATTGACTTTGAAGTTTTTACCAATTTCAAGGCTTGCGATCTCAACTGCACCATGTGAAAATATGTTAGTGATAACAAAAGGACCAATCCACCGTGATTGTTGTTTTCCAAGAAACAACTTCAATCGAGAATGATAAAGTAATACTTTTTGACCTACAGAAAAATTCTTTCGGGAAATCATTTGATCATGAAAATCCTTTTTTTTTTCCCTGTAGATTTTAGTACTCTCATAAGCTTCTCTTCGAATTTCCTCGAGTTCTTGTAATTGAACTTTTCTGTGCTCTCCAACCTCATCCATTCGCATGTTACATTGTTTTATAGCCCAGTACGCCCTATGTTCTGCTCCACAGGGAGATGGCACGGTTTGCCAAATATCAAATGGTAAGGAGACATATCTATAGGGGTCTTGTAAGCTGTCCGGTAGGCCTATAATGCATCTTCAAGTCTTGTGCTCCAATCCTTCCTGCTTGAATTGATGGTTTTTTCCATAATAGACTTGATTTCTCGATTTGAGACTTCTGCCAATCCATTGGTTTGAGGGTGGTATGTGGTGGAAGTGCGATGAGTAACCCTGTATTTTTTTAGTAAAGTTTCTACTATTCTATTACAAAAGTGTGTGCCACGATCACTGATAAGAGCCTTTGGTGTCCCGAACCTAGCAAAAATGTGAGATTTAACAAAATCCACAACAACTTTAGCATCATTAGTTCGGGTCGCTTTGGCGTCCACCCATTTTGAAACATAATCCACAGCAAGAAGGATGTAAACATTACTTAAAGAAGGAGGAAAAGGACCCATAAAGTCAATACCCCATATATCAAATATTTCACAAGCAAGAATAGGGGTATGTGGCATTTGGTCTCTACGTCCTAAGTTGCCATTTTTTTGACATCGTTCACAAGACTTACAAAACATAAAAGAATCACGAAACAATGTAGGCCAAAATAAACCACACCCTAATACCTTTTGAGCTGTCCTCTTAGGGCCAAAATGTCCACCACATGCATAGGAGTGACAAAATTGCAAGACAGATGGAATATCGTCTTGAGAAATGCACCTTCTAATGATCTGATCAGCACAATGTTTCCACAAATACGGATCATCCCTTACATAGTACTTAGCATCACTTTTAATTTTATCTTTTTGAGCCCTAGACAAATTACTTGGTAGTGTCTTAATAACCAAATAGTTGACAATATCAGCATACCATGGAATTATCTTTTGAATAGAAAAGAGATACTCATCTGGAAAATCATCTTGTATTGGTGTTGACCCTTCACTGATAGGTATTCTACTAAGGTGGTCGGCAACTAAGTTTTCAGAGCCTTTCCTATCGCGTATATCTAGATCGAACTCTTGTAATAAGAGTATCCATCGAATAAGTCTTGGTTTCGCCTCCTTCTTCGCGAGTAGGTATTTGAGAGCTGCATGATCAGAGTAAACAATTACCTTAGTACCAAGTAAATATGATCTGAATTTTTCAAATGCAAAAACAACAGCCAAGAGTTCTTTTTCCGTTGTGGAATAGTTGCATTGAGCATTATCCAATGTTCTGGAAGCGTAATAAATGACATGAGACGCTCTTCCAACTCTTTGGCCAAGAACGGCTCCAACTGCATAATTGCTCGCATCATACATAATTTCAAAGGGAAGGTTCTAGTCGGGTGGTTGGATGATTAGAGCAGAAGTTAACTTATCCCTCAATGTGTCAAAAGCGTGTTTACAGGCCTCATCGAACTCAAATGTCACTTCTTTTTGCAGAAATCGACATAGGGGTTGAGTAATCTTGGAAAAATCCTTGATGAAGCGTCGATAGAATCCTGCACTCCCAAGAAAAGAGCGAATTTCCCATACACTTACAGGGTAAGGTAAAGATTTAATCAATTCTACCTTAGCTTTATCGACTTCAAGCCCTTTAGAGGATACAATATGACCTAAAATGAGACTTTGTTCAACCATAAAGTGACATTTTTCATAATTCAACACTAGATTCTTATCTATACATCTTTGAAGCACTTTTGTAAGGTTAGTCAAACATGAATCAAAAGAATTACCATAGACAGTGAAGTCATCCATGAAAACCTCTATAATATTCTCCACATAATTTGAAAATATACTAACCATACACCTTTGGAATGTGGCTGGGGCATTGTAGAGCCCAAAAGGCATCCTTCGATACGCAAAAGTACCGAATGGATAGGTGAAAGTGGTCTTCTCTTGATCTTCCGATGCCACTGGAATTTGATGAAAACTTGAATAACCATCAAGACAACAATAGTGAGAATGGCTAGCCAAGCGTTCAAGCATCTGATCAAGAAAAGGAAGAGGGAAGTGATCTTTTCTAGTTGACGCATTTAACTTCCTGTAATCAACACAAACCCTCCATCCATTCTGAACCCGAGTAGGAATTAAATCACCATCAGAGTTTTCAATCACTGTTAAGCCTGTTTTCTTTGGAACAACTTGAATTGGACTTACCCATTTGCTGTTAAAAATTGGATAGATCATACCTGCATCAAGAAGTTTCAAGATCTCTTTCTTAACTACTTCCATCATAGGCGGATTCAAACGACGCTGAACTTCCCTGGAAGGTTTGCAATTATCTTCCATTAAAATCTTGTGCATGCATGTGGAGGGGCTTAGTCCTTTGATATCAGCTATGGACCATCCAATGGCTTCTTTGTACTCTCTCAACACCCGAATCAACTTTTCTTCTTCTAAAGCACTTAGTTTTTTAGAGACTATTACAGCAAGAGTCTCATTTTCTCCTAAGAAGATGTATTTTAGATGTTCGGGTAAGGGTTTTAATTCCAGCTTTGGTGCCTGCACAATAGAGGGAAGAAGTATTGTGTTAGAAGGGGGTAAATTAATGTAGGACACATCATACCTGATAGGTTGTAATGATTCCAACTCCCAAATCCTGTCCTGCAAATCAGAGGATATTACAAGTTTCTCCTTAAGAGTTTTCAATGCATTAATAGTAAGACTCCTATTAAGTACAACTTTCAACTCATCATCATCTATCAAATCAAATGTAGCCTGTGTTAATGGGTCAATAACATCCACGACAAAAACAGGAGAGATATCACTAGGATATTTCATGGCATCATAAATGTTAAATTTAATCACTTCACCATCAAATTCCATAGTGAGGTTACCGTCATGTACATTAATTTTCGTTCTGGATGTTTTGAGAAATGGTCTCCCTAATAATATCATTGATGAATTATGAGAATCATCATTCTCCATGTCAAGCACATAAAAATCTACAGGGAAAACCAACCCATTAACTTGTACTAAAACATCTTCTAGAACTCCTTTAGGATAAACATTGGACCTATCAACAAGTTAAACAATAACACATGTTTCCTTCAAGGGACCAACATTTAAATATTGATAAACAGACAAAGGCATAACATTGATTGAAGCTCTTAAATCACACATAGCTTTAGTGATTCCAAGATTACCTATTTTGCAAGGAATAGTAAACATACCCGGATCCTTACATTTAGGAGGAAGCTTCTTCTGAAGAATAGCTGAAACATTCTCACCCACACTAATCTTTTCATTACCTTTTAACTTTGTTTTGTTAGTGCACAATTCTTTGAGAAATTTAGCATAACGAGGTACTTGCTTAATTGCATCCAGCAAATGAATGTTTACCTCAACTTTGCGAAAAGTTTCAAGAATCTCTTTTTCTTCAACTTCATTCTTGGATTTCGCTAATCTGGTAGGGAAAGGAGGTGTTGTTGTTATGACCTTTGGTGTTTCAACGAGGGGTCCTTTGATCTGATTATTTTGCTGGCTCAGAGTTTCAGTTTCTTTCTCAGTCTCTTCCTTAAGATTAGTTCGGTGTCCTTTCTCATTTGATCCCTGCAATTTCCTTCCACTTCTCAAGGTAATTGCATTAGCACTTTTCTTTGGATTTGTAATAGCTTGAGAAGGTAACTTACCTTGAGTTTCTAACCTGTTTATAGAAGAAGCAAGTTGGCTTACCTGATTTTCCAAGTTGTGGATGCTCTGCTTTGTCTCATCTTGAAATTGTTTTATATTAACGGCAAGTGATTTAACAATTTCTTTAAGAGACATACCTGAAGTGGAGGGAGCTTGTGATACTTGGTTTGATGGCTTAGGTTGGAATTGTTGGAAGTTTTGTGGTTTATTGCCATATCTAAAGTTAGGATGATCCCTCCATCCATGATTATAAGTATTCGAGTAGGGATCATATTTCCTTTGTGGCTGTCTTGGGAATCCTCCTACAGCATTGGCGTGTTCATGATTGTCATCTTGCAATGTGGGGCACATGTCAGTAGGATGATTAGGAGCAGCACAAATTCCACAAGACTTCACCTGCTGGGTATTTCCAAGAGCTAGCTGCTGCACAAGGGAGGTTAGGTTAGAAATTTGATGTTCAAGGTTAGACACACTTACCTCATTTGATGTGCCTAATCACACTTTAAAACACATCCAAAAGACTTAAGAAAAGATATCTCAAGTCTAGGCAAAATCGGATCCCAAAATGGCACTTTTCAAATGAACCCTAATGTTGAAATGATGAAATTCAATTATACTAATGATATAATCTGAATACCACAATGGAAATGGTTTCTAATAACACTCTAATATCATATAATCCACGCAAATGAAGCCTCAATTTGACAAAGAAAACCGTAAAGTAAGATTCCTTTTCCAAATGGTAAAATTCACGTTTTCAAGGAAACTTTTCAATGATGATCCAAATCAAATGATAAGTACTTCAAATAATCACAAGAATTCGTGTACAATAAGATGTAAATCTGACCAAGAACTATCTCTAATCAACCCTAGATACAACACACTAGAGAAGAAAAGAAATCACAACAAAATGAAATTGATATAACTCACAATTTCAAGATGTTGCACTCGCCACAATTTCAAGTCTTGGAATTGAAATTGATAAGAGTTGGAACCAAGGTATGAACCCTAATTCACACGTGAAAAGAGGTGTATGTTCTGCAAAAATAAGCTCCCCTAAACTCTCTCTTAAGCAAGTATTTATACTTACTACTTCTAGGGTTAAAAAAGTGCTCAAAATTACAAGTTTGCCACTTTTAAGGTGGTTAACCCTAAATGAAAGTTACATGAAAATAAAACTGTCCCAAAACCAAAATACAACCAAAATAGTTCAATAAACATTTACAAGATACAAAATAACATAAATCTTCATGATCCAATGCCTCATAATAGAGAACAATCGCAGCGGGCCTTTGATTGTTACCCAGAAAAATGTCCTGTGTCCAACTGAAGTTGTAGGACATTTTGGCATCCCATGGAGATATATAATTGTACCTGTAAGATTATTCTCAAAGTTTATTAGAAATAAAGACATAAGATAAAAGATGAGCAATTTGGTCAATCATCCATATTGGGTTCTGAAGAGGTTGACAGTGCCAGAATTTTTCCCATCATCTCCTCAGGCTTCTGAAAGATTTGCCCTCAAATCTAGAGGATCAGTTGTGGAATTGAACCCTAGGATCTCTATTGTTCTGCTTCCCCTACTAACCATGGTAGTGGACGGTTGCCTGACCTCTTTCTGAAAACTCGGGACCTCAGATGGAGTCATTGGTAATAGGATTATGCGTGTCTCGCCCATGCTGAACATGTAGGTATTTTCAAACCCATCATGTATCACCCATTGATCATATAACCAGGGCCGACCCAACAGCAAATGGAACACATGCATAGGAACTATATCACAAAGGATCTCATGATGATAGTTCTGCCCGACACTCACTAGAACCTTTACCCTAAGGGTAACATGCATACTACCTCTATTATCCAGCCAATGCAAATGATAAGGACTAGGATGAGGTATAGTAGACAGTTGTAATTTGTCTACTAGTGCAGCAGATATAACATTCGTGCAACTATCACTATCGATGATGAGTACGCAAAGGTTACCTCTGATTCTGCAAGAGGTATGAAATATGTTCTCCCTCTAAATATCACTGATATCAGGAGATGTGGACAAAATCCTGCGTAATACATTGAGGGATAGATATTTTCCTCTAGTATGCTCCACAGGTGCATTTGCATTCTGATCATCATAATATTCCTGCAATGCTGTTGGTAGATTTGTAGGCTCAATCTGTTTATGGTCATCCTCAGTATCCTCTCTAATGTCTTCCATAATAGTTATCACTCTCTTATTTGGACACTGTGCAGCCATATGCCCAAATCCCATGCATTTAAAACATTTAATCTGGCGTGCTTTCCCCTAGTAGATCCGAGAACTGTTTGCCTCGTTTTTGGTGCCATGACCTCTTTACCCTTCCCAGTAGGTAAGTTTTCCCTGATAATGGTTGGGGTAGTAGTGTCCACTGTCTTGATTCCCTCACCAACAGCCTTTGCTCCCCTTGATTGATCGTCGACTGAGATGGGTCTATTAGCAGTGTTGGGCCTACTACTAGGAGCCCTAAAGAAGTTGGACCTCCTCTGTCTCTCCACTTTTAAGGCCAACTGAATAGCCTCATCAAGTGTGGTATAGCGCTGTAGCTCAACAATACACGCTATCTCATATTTTAGACCTGAGACAAATCGTGCTATAGTTTGTTCCGGAGGCTCAACAGACCCACACCTAATCATAAGGGTCTCAAATTCCTACACATAATCATCCACTGTTTTGGCCCCCAACCTCAAGGTTTGCAGTCGCATAAACAGCTCCTGTTTGTAGTGCTCAGGAATGAACCTTTTCCTTAACAACCTCTTCATATCCCTCTAGGTCTGAACCTCAGCCTCTCCGTCCCGACGCCTATTGATGATCAGATTCTTCCACCAAAGTGCAGCATACCCTACAAATTCAACTGCAGCCAATCTGACCCTAGTATTGTCGTCAATCTCATAACATTCGAAAAGACCTTCGACCTTATCCTCCCAGTCCAGGTACTCATCTGCTGATCCCTTACCATCATAGGATGGCATCTGTAGTTTCACATATTCCAAACCCCGAGGTAGCCTGAAATCCCTATTCTGATTTAGGTTAACTCCAAAATTATCATCTCTTTCTTCCACTACTCTGTTTCGATGAGGGTTTGGTGGAGCTACTCGAGGTGGTGCTGGTTAGTTTACCACTGGTGGTTGTGGTAAAGTCATCCTGTCAACTTTAGTTGCTAGTGTAGCAACTATAGTAGTAAGCTCCTGAAGTTGTTCCTCCAAAGTTCTTCTACCTACCACATTACGACCATGTCCTCCACCAACCTGGCTATTGGCTTCTTCACCCAATTCCCCATTCACACTATCATTAGACATATTTGTAGATCCTTGTATATTATTCCTCAAAATGATATGATTCAAGGATATACACTTCCACTACAATACTTCCTTAAACTCCACACAATAGTAACTACAAAAGACAAACAACAAACCCACTTAATGTTACAATTTATAATTGCAACTCACGTGTAATACTCTCCTCCACAACAAGCCATAAGTACACGGTGCAGCAAAATTAATTTCCACAAGTTTACTCCACGGCAACACACAAGCAACAACTACAATTAATATGTAATACTTCCACGGCAACAACCAAGGGAATAATGAATACAAGTAATCTTCAACTTCCACGGCAAATAATGAAGACAATAGATTAATAAGTAGCTTTCCAAAATGAATTTCGAATCCCACTATAGGCAGCAACTTACAATTTGAATTTCAAAAAAATTCACTTATTGCAAGCCTTCCTCAATTGGTAACAATGAATTCAAATTCAAATAGCAATCATTAACTCCCATAACTTAATTGCATATGATTTGAATTCAAATAATTCCTTACTAACCAAACTTAATGTAATCTGCAAATTTAACTTCACAAATTCAGAATTACACAATGGAATTCAAACAACAAACTTCACAACTCCACACGCCACAAGCTACTCCACGGCAACAATTGGTAAGTTTCACAATTTCAAAACAATTTGCTAAAGTAACTTCACTTTGTACTTCTACTCTTCCACGTGAATTAGTGTCCAAAAAGTGATATAATAAACTTCCCAAATCAACTCCAACAATCAGCAAATCAAATCCCAACCCAAAGCAATTTCGCAATCTCAAACTACAACAACAACAACAACTACACAATTGCGTTTTTTTCCACTTGATCAACCCTAATTGTTGATCACTTCAACGAAATTGAATACAACCAATTCCCTTCTCTCAACAAGAGCTCTGATACCAAAAAGATGATGTGCCTAATCACACTTTAAAACACATCCAAAAGACTTAAGAAAAGATATCTCAAGTCTAGGCAAAATCGGATCCCAAAATGGCACTTTTCAAATGAACCCTAATGTTGAAATGATGAAATTCAATTATACTAATGATATAATCTGAATACCACAAAGGAAAATGGTTTCTAATAACACTCTAATATCATATAATCCACGCAAATGAAGCCTCAATTTGACAAAGAAAACCATAAAGTAAGATTCCTTTTCCAAATGGTGAAATTCACGTTTTCAAGGAAACTTTTCAATGATGATCTAAATCAAATGATAAGTACTTCAAATAATCACAAGAATTCGTGTACAATAAGATGTAAATCTGACCAAGAACTATCTCTAATCAACCCTAGATACAACACACTAGAGAAGAAAAGAAATCACAACAAAATGAAATTGATATAACTCACAATTTCAAGATGTTGCACTCGCCACAATTTCAAGTCTTGGAATTGAAATTGATAAGAGTTGGAACCAAGGTATGATCCCTAATTCACACGTGAAAAGAGGTGTATGTTCTGCAAAAATAAGCTCCCCTAAACTCTCTCTTAAGCAAGTATTTATACTTGCTACTTCTAGGGTTAAAAAAGTGCTCAAAATTACAAGTTTGCCACTTTTAAGGTGGCTAACCCTAAATGAAAGTTACATGGAAATAAAACTGTCCCAAAACCAAAATACAACCAAAATAGTTCAATAAACATTTAAAATATACAAAATAACATAAATCTTCATGATCCAATGCCTCAGAATAGAGAACAATCGCAGCGGGCCTTTGATTGTTACCCAGAAAAATGTCCTGTGTCCAACTGAAGTTGTGGGACATTTTGGCATCCCATGGAGATATATAATTGTACCTGTAAGATTATTCTCAAACTTTATTAGAAATAAAGAAATAAGATAAAAGATGAGCAATTTGGTCAATCATCCAGATTGGGTTCTGAAGAGGTTGACAGTGCCAGAATTTTTCCCATCATCATTTACCTTCCTTGAAGACGTATCATGCCTATACCCAAATTGTTGCGAATTAGCAACCATAATGGAGATCAATTCCCTAGCTTGACCAAGGGTTTTGTTTACTATGGCGCCTCCACTTGCAACATCCATCATCTTCCTTTCCATCGGAAGCAGGCCTTCATAGAAGTATTGGATAAGAAGTTGTTCAGATATCCCATGTTGTGGACAGCTTGCACATAGTTGCTTGAACCTCTCCCAATACTCATGAAGAGTCTCGGTGTCCCTCTGTTTGATACCACAAATTTCTCTTCTTATACCAGCGGCTCTAGATGCGGGGAAGAATTTGTCCAAGAAGAGTCTCACCATATCTGTCCAAGTGGTTATAGAACCTGAAGGCAAATAAAACAACCAATCTTTAGCTTTAGTACTTAAAGAAAATGGAAAAGCACGTAACTTGATTTGATCGTCGGTTATTCCTTGCGGCCTCATACTAGAACACACTATATGAAAATCTTTCAAATGTTTATGAGGATCTTCATTCTCAAGACCATGAAAGGTGGGTAGTAGATGTATCAACCCAGATTTCAACTCGAATTCAACAACTGGTTCGAGATAGTGAATACAAAGTGGTTGTTGATTCACATCTGGTGCAACCAATTCTCTTAATGTTCTTTTGGGATTTGCCATATCGTCTTCTTTTTCAGTATCAATGGATGAATCAGACAGATTCGACGCCAAGTTCAGTCCAGAGGATGATCTAGCTTCTCTTCGCAGCCTCTTAAGAGTCTTCTCAATCTCTGGATTATAATAGAATGCACCTGTATGAGAAGAACGAGTCATACAAGAATAGAAATAAATTTGACACCAATCCCCGGCAACGGCGCCAAAATTTGATGGGTGTCAAATCCAACAAAAATAAAAAACTACTCCTAAACAATTATATGATTTGCATATAGTGGTGAGTAGGGTCGAATCTACAGGGATTTGTCAAATATATTTCTATTCAAAGAGAATAAAGAGGAAAAGAAAAATGGGGGGGTTTTGTTTGTGAATCAAATAATGTTGAAACAAGATATTAAACTCAAATATTGATAAAAGCCTAGCCAAAGGAATCAATATAGTTTAATTCTAGGAATTGATCATCGATGCAAATGTTTTCTATTCTTATTTCTAGATAAACTAGTTATGGTTATTAACAAGCTCTAACAACCTATCTCTCCTTACTTCCTCGATAATCAAGACAAGCTTTTTGATTATTTCTCTTATCGATTAGACAACCCTAGACAAGCTCTTAGGATTTAATCTATCAATAGCATTAAAAATTAGAGAGACCACCAATTTATGCCAGTAGATTATAAGATAACCTATTTAAACATGATCATACACCTCCATAACATGAATTCGATCATCTATTTTATAACCAAACATGTTATTGTATCACTGAAACTAGAACAATTAAACAATTACGGATTTGACGTGCTAGTTGACAATATATTAACTTGCTAATTGAGTAGAAGAGCTCTAATTCATACCAATCAACAAAGATAATAATGACAAAACGTTCAGAAGATATATGAATATCAAAAAACAAAGAATAGATTAAAGACAAATCAATTAGATCTCACAATTCGTGGAGAATTAAACATCTATGACCCTTAGGCTAGAAAAGTTGCTTAGCTACACATGTTTATCCTCAAAACGAAAATTAAAAGTAAAAACATAACAAGCCTCTATTCCCGGTTGCCTGCTCTGCGTCCTTCCTTCGTTCTTGTCTCCAAGATGATCCAAGATGATCATAACCCTCTAGGGTTAGTTCTATTTATATTGTTAAAGGAATGGCAGGTGATCTTTTGCTGGCAAGATACGAAAATATCTTTCCTTTTTGATGTAAATCTCCAGGAGTGAATAATCGTCCACCTTGCACGCCCTATAACACGACCGTGGGTCAAGCCGTGCCTTCCTCTGTGTGTAATTCACATATCATCTTCCGTGTCCAGTGTGTGCCACGGCTTCAACCACGGCTAGATGTCAAGCCGTGCCTTCCTCTGTGGATAATCTACAATTCTTCATTCATGTCCAGTGTGTGCCACAGCATCAACCACGGCCAGATCTCAAGCCATGCCATCCTCTGGTTGATGTTCCACAATTTCTCATCCTTGGCACGTCTTCCATTTCAACTTCCACCATGGCTTCAAACACGGTTTCCACCACGGCCAGATCATGAACCGTGTCTCTCTCTGTTGAAAGTCCACATTTCCACCTTCTTGTGTAGTGTATAGCACGGTTTGCACCATGGCCATATCTCAAACCGTGCCTTCTCCTTGTCTTTGATCCTACTTGTAGATGACTTCTCTAATTTACTTGAATTAGCACCCTTGACTCCATTTAACCTGATTTATCACCATAATAGAATTAAGTACCATTTCCTTATGATTTCTATAAAATCAATAATAAATTAACACAATTTATACTATAAAGATTGAGTATAAAATGGCTCTATCAATTCTCCAAAGAACTTCTCTTGAACTTATCAGATTTCTTCCGTGGTGTTCACATTAGACTTATCAATTGGTCTTTCATCTCGATCATGGCATCAACAGAACATACCAAGGTTCTTGCCTCACCTATAGGTAACGGGTCGCGGTTCCACTTCGATTACTTGGCATCTTGGGTTGTAATTCCAAACGTATTGGTATAGGGTTTCGTCACACGTAGGCGTGGTTCGTATTAAAAAGTCTTCTTTGACTCTTCATTCCACTACTTAGCATCCAATAGGTTATCCGCCTTGAGTTTAAACTCCTTAACCAACCTTAGGATTCAATCCAAACTAATTGACCCACTTGGCTTATCTCTAACCTATCCCATCACCCACCTTTGTCTGCCACTCGGCAATTGCAGTTCATGTATCTGCTATTGTTGTTGCGCTACCACTCTTGCTAAGGTATTAATTGCCTCTAGCAATTATGTAGTATTGACTTCATTAGATCTTAAACCATGTTGAGGTAGTTTAGGTGGAATCTGGTTATCAAGAGCATTACCTCTAGCACTAGATGCTAAACCTAGTCCAAAAATTCTCTTAGGCATGCTATAAATACAAACAAGAGTTATCTCATGACATCAGACTTCTAACAATAATATAGTGAGTACACGGAAAGGAAAATATATTTCTTTAATCATCAGTTGCATTTATTATTCACTCTCATCATGTCTCATTGTTTTAAGAATTTTATTCCTAAGTAGTCTATGGATCAATAAATTTAGGCTCTAATACCACTTAAGTTATTGCACCCTAAAACCTAAAGCGAGTATAGCTCACCACGTGTCCTCACTAGGTGAAGACATGTAAAGGCTTAAAATTTATTCAACTCCATAATTAATATCCAAATAACCATGTCAATCAATTAAGATTTCTCTACATATATGAATAAGTGACTTAATACATCCCACTTAATCTATTCATATAAATAGAAACTGTAGTTTAACATTCTATCTATAACAATTAACTATAATCTATCTCTTACAATTAATCACAGTGAAAGCATGTCAAAACTCAAATACAACTAGAGTCTCTAGTATCACACAACTAAACAAAATAGTCTAAACATCATATTCAATGCTAGCTCTCTTCTAGTTTACCTATCATTTTTCATAATATGCATATTCTACATCATCATCTAAGTCTATGCTCATGTTCATTAGCATCTCATCATACCCCACAATCTCACCCAAAGTACCTGCAGCTAAAAAAGGGTCTTATAAGGGGTGAGTTGATGCCTAATATAATGTATATGAATGATCACATACGCATGCCAAGCCAGGATACAAACACAAACATAATGCAATAAGATGTTTAAGTAAAAGTTTATTATCTTTCATGTCTTTTATTCCAACATATAACTCTCGTCATCACAATGTCCATATACACATCATATACATACACACATACACACATATATACATATATACAACAATAGGCTCTCCCCATTGTCCAAGAGTTCATACCATATATATATATACATATACGACAATGGGTACTATCCACTGTCCATGACTCCATACCATTCATACATACATCTATTATAGTGGGTACTTCCCTCTATCTATGATTCCATACCATACATATATATACATATACGACAAGGGTATTCCCCACTATCCACGAGTCCATGAGTCTATACCATACATATATATACATATACAAGAGTAAGTACTCCCTGCTGTCTATAAGCTTATGAGTTCATACAATTTAAAATCTACCCAGATAATCTCCATACATGACTCTACAGGGACATCGTCATATATCGATCATTAGGGTGCCACCTCGCAATCATCGACATTCTCGGTTCTCAGGTCCAGCCAAGCACAATCACACATACATTCAATTTCATTTATATAACAGATTAATTTATATTTCTAACCTAACACGTATAACCAACAAACACAATATACACTTACTTGATAAGTAATAAATGTTCTTTTCACAATTTTGCACTCCCTTAATCAGCAAACCTATTTAAATTAATAACCACATATGCTTAGAGAACCTATAACAACTATCTTAATATATGTTTAGCCATTTGGTTAAGTTAAGAGAGATAAGGAATTGAAAAAGCTCAACTTTGGAAAACAAAGGCCTGATATGTCTAAGTATATGTGAGTATTCTTATCCGTCTATTGTGCATGTTATTAGAGTGGTGGGACATAGCTTGATACATAGTCGTGTCTATTACCCATGTATCTTATTGTTCACTTTTCAATTTTTAGCATAGGTGTATCTATTACTCGTGTATCTTATTATGCACTTTTCAATTTTTGACACGGGAATGTCTTTTGTCCTTGTACCTTACTATTCATTTTGTGATTTTGGCATATAATTCTTCTAAGTAGCCATGTATTGGAGGAACACGAGTGCAGTACGGTCGTGTTGTGGACCTTATACTTCTAGAAATCTCCAATTTTTGTGAAAATTGAACTTTTCTTCAAAATTCCACTCCCTAATCATCATTACTCTACAAATCTATTCCACCTTTGAAGGTTTTGTAATCCTATGCTTAATTTACAACATCCTTACTCCTAATCCCAAATCAATTATATAAATTTTAGAGAACTTATTCAGATTGTTGCTCTACAAGCAATCATCTAAGTCTTTTTACCATGGATTTTGAATTATCCTAACACTATTTAGATTGTTTTGGCGATCAAAGTTGTTTCACACAAATCTTTTGTGAGCAACTTGCTTAATTGAAGTCCTCTTCTACTCTTAGGGTTATATAGGCTATTCTTAGGGTTATGTAGTGTACAAATGAGAAAAAGGGTTAGAAGGGTACATGGGGTCCATTTATCCCTTCTTTGTAAAGTGACAATATCGCCCTTATCATTAAGTCCTTTTTATTGCCATTTACCATGACCTTATTATTTTTATATTTTGATTTATTTTCTTTCTATGGCTTAAATATTATTGTTTAATATATGTTATTTTATTTAATTTCTGATTATCATAGTTCTCGTATAGATTTTTTGAAACCTAACCCTAAAGACTAGGGTACAAGTATAAGATTTTTTCCACTTACTATTACCCTATAACCTATATTCTAACATTGTTTGGCATGGGGAAAGGAAAGTGGGAGAAAAAAAATGTGGGATGAAAAAATATGGAAGGAAAGAACTGTGGAAGTATTTAATTCCTTCCATATGTTTAGATAATAGAGGAAAGGAAAATAGAAAGAATGTTAAGTTACAATATAAAATTACCAATAAGTACACAATTCCATCCATTTTCCTTCCCACTTGCTTTCCCTCCAATTAACATTATAACCTATACTCTAAAACTTTCCAAAACACATAAGTAAGCAATCTTGAATGACTAAAACTAATATCTCCTCTATTTTTTTCCTTATTCTTTTTTATTTTCCTTTCCAACCTTATATTTTTCTTTTTTGCTCTAATTCTTTCCCATTCGTTAAGTAGTAAGACAACATAAACTTGAAATAATGAAATTAGAAAAATTATTATTAAAGATTTTTTAATATCATATATGGTTTGCTCTTTTAATATTATATAAACTCGAAATTTATTAAAAAAAAATTTACAAGTTCCATAAGATACCTTATATCTTATAGGTTTTATATGATACAAGTTTTAAGATGGTTATAGGATAATACAAAAGGGATTCTGGTTTCAAATTTTGAGTTTAACGCTTCCTTCAAAATGAGCTGTCTTTTTTCCTTATATATATATATATATATATATATATATATTGGGTCAAGTTACATTATTTCTTCATTTATTTCCAATTGTAAACGAGAGAATTTTGTTGATATATTCTCTAATGCTTTGACTAACGTGAGATTATTTATTTTGTAATTTTCGACTTTTACACATTACAACTGTTACGACTCCACTTCGTTTGATCCCTAGTAATTGCAAATAGACCAAGAAATTCTTCTACAAGCTGAACATTTTCTGTGTTAAATAATGAAGAGCTTATTGACGGTAAAACATGGCCAACGCTAGGAGTCAGCGGAATTACGATTGCGCAGGATTATGAGTTCTTAGGTGACCTTTCCTATAAAGTATATGTTTCCAAAATTTAAAATTGGAGTTTACTATTTAGTATTTTGAAATTATTATAAAATTTGTATTTTGTAAAACCTAGAGGGTCTAATGTACTACATAAAACCTGTAAATTATGCCTTTTTCCTTATAAATTTAAAGTTTATGTAATATTAAAAAAGTAATTTATATGTAATATTATAAGTTCTTTATATGCAAAATCTATAGTACCTATAGCAAAATTTATGTAAATAAAAAAATAATCATAATAGTTTTTCCTATCATTGTTATTTTAAGTTTATGTTATCTTATTAATTAGCAAATGGGAAAGAACAAAATAAAAGAATAGAAAACGGAAAGTTAGAGAGAAAACTAGGAAGAATAAGCAAAATAAAAAGAGGCAATAGTAAGTTTTGTCATTTGAGGTTATTAATTTATGGCCTTAAACTTTTTTTTTTCTCTTTCTTTTTATTAAAACATTTATTGGCCAAAAAAATATTATATTGCCATTTATTATTTACTAATTTATATTATTTGATAATTTTTTATAGTTGAGTGGAGTATCCTTTGGCCTATATATTACATGCTTTAGAATATAGGTTTTAAGGTGGGTATAAGATAGGAAAAACTCATACCCATACTATATCCTATCTAATAAGAGCATGTAACACCCCGAAACCCGAGTCCACTACTACCCGCCATGTGTCCTTATCTCACAAGAACATGTTAAGGCTTTAAAACAACTTTGATACATTTATTTGTAATTCCTATGTAAAAACATTTTATACATCCTCTAAATTTCAATGATAACTTAAACCATATTGAACATCTAATACAGTGAAAGTCTTCAAATACCAAAATAACATTTTCACACTATAAGAATTTTTATATTTGGTGACGCTAGCATATTTTTCAAACGTCGCCAATTTTAATGTACTTTAGTCATGTTTATTTAACATTGCAAAAAATATATCATCAGCAATGTTTATACTAAAGTGAAATATATAAACTTTAATTCAATAACTTTTTGCCATAATTTGTTTTCACTAAATAAAGAATTTTGTTTCTTTTTTTAATAATTCGATTTTTTTTTTCAATTTGATTTCTAAAAAAATTCTTATTATTAAAAAGAAAAAAAAAAGAAAAAGTTTTGTTCAACGCACATAATTAAAGGGAAAAACAAAACACCCACGTTCAACTGATTTGAGAACAATTTATCATGCAACAATCCCACTTCATCCCTTTCCCCAAGTGGCTTGGATAGGTGAAATCTACAACCAACTCATTCGAAGAACAAAAGGACTCCAAGCCAACATTGTCGCTTGCTTGAGGAATGAAGATATTAACTAGGAAATGTGAACCTTAGTCCTCTTTTCGTATGAAGGTACGATTTTTGTCATAAAGCATTCACAAAAAATAAGGTTTCGAAGAAATATAAGTACCTATAAAGCTAGGCTAGTATTGAAGGGTTTCACCCAATGTCATGGAATTGACTAAAGTGAAATTTTTTCTCTAATAGCGATTCTTAAGTCCATTCGGATTATGCTTACAATAGTAGCTTACAAGAATCATGAGATTTGGCAAATGGATGTTAAAATAGCCTTTCTATATGGAAAATTAATAGAGGAAGTGTACATGGTACAACTTCTAAGGTTTGTGACTCCAAAGAATGATAATAAAGTCTATAAGATGAAGAGGTTCATTTATGGATTAAAGCAAACTTCTCAAAGTTGGAATTTGAGATTTGATGAGGTAGTTAAGGTATTTGGTTATCTTAAGAATGCAAAAGAACCTTATGTTTGCAAGAAGGTGATTGGGAGTGCAATTACATTCCTAATTTTATATGTTAATGATATCCTTCTTATTGGAACTGGCATTGAGAGTCTACCAAAGCTTAGTTAGGTAAATATTTCTCCAAGAAAGACTTAGGAGAAGCAACCTTAATGTATAATGGAGCTAGAGAAAGATTGGCTATGACCTTTAAAGTAAAATAATTTGTCCACTGAAGTTAAAATCTCTTTCCTAACCAAAGAAGCTCGACAAGATTCAATAAAATGACACTTTAGTCTATATAAATGAAGACAACATTCTAATGATTATGATGTGAATACACACATTATCTTAGTGTTGTAAACAATGATAATTTCCTTACTATGATACAGTGGTCGGTCATCCCATATTGGATTAATTGATGATTTAAGTTCAAAGATGAAGCTAGATATTGATTGTATATAGTTGCATAATTGAAGGTTGTCACTTTTACAGCATAGTGGGAGAGATTGGGATGAACCTTACTCCATCATTTGTGGATTAAGTGATGTTGAAAGTGTTGTGCATTTCTTGGTACCAAAGTCCCCACTACTATTAAGGGTCATTATTGTGCAATTCTATGGATACATTAAGATAACATAAAGCTAACATTAAGAAAATTCTATATTGTTTGGAAAATTTAGGAGCTATTGATAGACATAGATTTGCTAACCTTTATTAAGGAGGGGATTATTAAGAAAGATCACACATGACACTTGTATTTTTATGGTTGCCCATGCATAACATATTGGTTGGCAACTTATGTGTCATTGCCTATTATATGTAATAATGATTATTCATCTTAACAAGCCATAAAGGTAGTTTAAACCCCTTTGTAGTTTGACTTATTTTGCCAGTTAAGACTAAAAATCCTAGGACAGGATAGGACTATAGGCCAAGGAGAGCTATTTATTTCAAGTTTATGACTATGGTAAAGGTTATACATTATTTTTTTATGAATTTAGTTATATAGCCAAAGATCTTAGCTTAACTATTCAAACAGAAATAAATCACCTTCTATTCCCTATATTTAGGAACAATTTAGTAATGATGTGCCTCAAACTAAGATTAAGCACACATAAAACTGATGTGCTCAAAACCAAGTTCAAGCACAATCAAATGACTCAAGAAAACAAGTCACAATTCAATCACAAAACTGGTCTAATGTGGATGACAAAATCACGTGAAACCCTTTGAGATTTGATGGAAAAATGAAAATCAAATGATGTAATTGCAATCCCTATTTGTAATATTTACCAAATAATAACAAAGAGAGATTACATCTATGTGAAATCAGAACAAGATTGAAGCATCAAAACCATGATTTCCACTCTTCCTTCAATTCCAATGCACACTAACACTAAATGATATATATAATTCAAGTACTAAAAGAACAATCAATCTTAACAAGACAATTGTTCATGAATTACACTCACAATAGTTACAAGAAAGATTCAAATCCACCCTAAATATGACTCACTAGAGAAGAAATGAAAAACAACAAAGATGAAATCGATATGACTCACAATTCTCCTTTATTGCACTCGCTACAATTCCAATTCTTGGGTTGAAATTGATAAGAGATTTTAAACTAGAATAAACCCTAATTCCACGCGTGAAGTGCTATGTTTGATCTGCAAAATATGGCCTCCTCAAACCCTATTCTAAGCAAGTATTTATACTTGCAACTTCTAGGGTTACAAAATGGTCAAAATTACAAGTTTGCCATTTTTAAGGTGGCTAGTCCAAAATGAAAATTATAAGGAAATGAAAGTGTCTCAAAACCAAATAAAACAAAAAATAGTTCATAAAACAATTACAAAGTACAAAATATCATTATTCTTCATGAACCAATGCCTCGAAATGGAAAACAATCGCAACGGGTCTTTGATTGTCATTCTGAAAATGTTCTGTGTCCATCAATTGTTATAGGACATATTAGCATCCCATGGAGAATTATCATTGTACCTATAAGATTATTCTCGAATATTTATTAGAATAACAGACATAAAGTTAAAATATGAGCGATTTGGATCATCATCCAAATCGGGTTCTAAAAATGTCGATTGTGTCGGAAATGTTCCCATCAAAAACCAATTTGAAAGACAATTAAACAATGTCAATCAAACTAATAATCAAATGGCGCAAATCCTCACTATTTATGAACCAATTCTTAAACAATGGTGTGATCAATCTTAATTCCAAGTATGATGATGCTCTGATACCAAATTATGATGTGCCTAAATTAGGAGTTAAGCACATATAATTGGAGCAAATTATAATCCTCAAATGCACTAAACCAATTTCGGTTCAAGTTACTAGAAATTGCATGAACCCTAGTGAAGATGCAATGAGATCCAAATGCTCAAAGTTGTAATTACAATTCCACAAAGATAATTTCCTCCAATATAACACTAAACACATTTGAAATCCCATGTGATTAACACACAAAAAAAAAAGTTTCAATTCCATGATCCACTTCCTAAATAAAATATCCACGATTCAAATGAGGCTAAATTGAAGGTTAAAAATAAAGGCTAAAACCAATCAATTAAGCAATAAGAATTTGATTACAAATGTAATAAATATGACCAAGAAAAAATCCAATTCAACCCTAGATACAACTCACTAGTGATGAAAAGGAAACACAACAAAAAGGAATTGATATTACTCACAATTTCTCCTTGTTGCACTTACTACAATTCCAATTCTTGGTATTGAAATGGATAAGAGCAAATGAATCAGGAAGAAACCCTAACCCTCTAACGTAATATGTGAAGTCTATTATGAAAAATTCTCTCCCAAAAACCCTACTTAAGCAAGTATTTATACCTGCTCCCTTTAAGGTTAAAATGTTCACAAAATTATAACTATGCCACTTCCAGGGTAGCCGATCCCAAAAACATAATTACAAGCAAACGAAAGTGTCCAAAAAGGATTACAACATAAATAGCCCAAGTAAATAATAATTACAAATAAAAAAATAGTCTTCATCATGCTAACTCTTCCATAGGATTCATTAGCCTAGCTCCTTGCCAGTTTAGGTTAGCCTATGGATAACCCACAAGCTAAGTCTTAGTGAGTTTGTCTATCACCCTTTAAAGTATGATAAGTGTGCCTATTAGAATATACAATAGATGAATAAGAGAAAGAGGTTAGTAAACAAATAATTCTAGGGTCAATGTGCTCAAAATGGGCCCTCATCACTAAGATTCGAAATCTTTTAGCTCTTGCCCTAATGATAGCTCTTAACGGATTTTGATTCATATTATCTCCCCGGGCCTCAAAAAGATTTTTCCTCAAATTTGACAAATCAAATGTAGTAGAGACTCGGTTTCCTCCTAGCAAACCACCTAAAGAAGTATCATTGTGGAATCCCAATATCTGAAATACCATAGGGGTGATTGTTTTCTCTCCTCCATTTCTAAGATGTATCTCATCTGTAACACAAATAATGACCCATTATCCACTGAGGTCTTTCCTATCTTAACCCATTCCATTGAAATTGTTTTCTCCTTTTCTATCTCTTCTATATGGTGCTGATCTTCATAGCCCTCTAATGGTTGACCCAACTACTCATTACCCTTTGAAACCTTTGACGATGAACACAACTATCTCTAAACAATCTGGCTCTCTGATGGTAGGCTCATCTAACTCTATTCCTCAGAATCCTCCAAAGGTTTACTCAACTACTTATGAGCCTCTAGTACATCTGAAGGTGAACACAACTGTCCCTGAGCAGTTTACTCATCTAGTAGTTTGCTTGTTTGACTATGATCATTAAGATCCTCTAAAGGTTAGCACATCTGTATCTGACAAATTTTGCGCTCTAAGGGTTAGCTCATTGCCCTCTGATGGTCTACTGATTTGTTGCTGAACCCTTTGAACCCTTGAAGGTGATATTGGATTCAAAATAATTCGTTTTCCCTCCTTTTAGAATACATAAGTATTCTTGAAGCCATCATATAAATCCCTCCTGTCATATAACCAAGGCCTGCCAAGCAATATATGGGATGCACACATAGCCAAAATATCACACTCAATCTCATCACATCATTTATCCCCTACATTGAATGGTACCCTAGCTCTTTAGGTCATATGCAATCTCCCTGATCACTAAGCCAATGCAATTTATACGGTTCAGGATGTAAGTAGTGGCAAGTTTTAGTTTCTATACTAACGATGCTACTACCACATTGGTACAACTACCACCATCAACTATAAGGACACATAAATTTCCTTGTACCCTATAAGAAGTATGGAACAAGTTTTCACTTTGTTCATCATCTTTAGTAGTAAATGTAGTCAATGTTCAGCACGATATATTAGCATAATGAAACATTTCACTAGACATTATTGTGCTTAAATCTAATAACATAATAATTATCCTTACACTTCCACATTCAAGTACACAACCATGCTATAGTTAAGTACACTCAACTACTTTCAAGTAGATAGAATTAAATTCAACTAAAAATGTTTAAGTGATTAGTTCAATTACTTCCACACTTTAATAACTTGTTTGAATTTTTAAATTCTACTACTCAAACTTTCTTTTCTTGCCTTGACTTCTCACCACTTAAATACATAATTGGTAGCAAGGAAAACACATACACAACACACCATTCACCGCCATACAAATTCCCCTTATGATCACGGTTCACAATGTTTTACGCCACTAGCATCAATGATCTTGATAACACATATAATAACCAACACCAAATGTACACACCCTTCACTAAGTTTATAAAAATACAACACTAAATACCCTCTACAAAACTATGGCAATACACACCCATACACCTACGGTACACAAATAACCATTGCAACACACACCCTTAACCACGGTGCAACACTTATCCTTGCTTCAATGACGATAAAATAAAAGAAGCAATAGTTAAACACCTCCAAGTAGTTAAGATATTGAATTCAACTAAGCAAGTGTTCAAGTAATAATACTCAATAACTTTCACTCTTAAATGCTTATTTTTGAATTTCAAACTTCATTACTTAACTTCTTTCCTTAGCTACGGTTCACACTAACAATTGATCTTAATGTGCAACACCTTACACTACACATAAATCCTTAAATTCGCAAATGCAATTCCCTCACTCAACACACAAACACAATGCCGCAACACTACACTCACATATGGTGCACTCACTTCAACTTACAACAATTCACTCATGGTCCAACACCCTTTTACTCAATACACACAACACAAACTCCACCAATTCAATACTCCTTTACACTGCCACACATACACACACAAACAGGGCAACAATTTCAAATTGACATCCTTAATGCAACTTTCCACAAATGGTAAGATTCAATTTCAAATTCAAATGACACACAATTAAACAATGACTTAATATGTGTTTTGAATTTAAAAAAAAAAAAAAATCAATCACTACAACTCCCTTTTAACCACGACAAAATATACACACTTCCACTCTACGACAACACCCTTCTCTTCAACAAACTCACAACACGTTGCTTTGGTCTTCACAACACAAACTTACAACACGTTATAGCACAACTCCAATAACTCACTACACTTTTTTTACACCACAAAACACAACATACACACGCTACGGTTCACACTTCCAAATATACAATCTTTCACTACTACAAAACACCAAAGTAAACCGTAACTCATACACAAAATGGCAACAATTCAAATTTGAAATTCAAGCCATTCACTAATTGCAACCCTTCCACAATTGGTAAGAAGCAATTTTCAAATTTAAATAACCATACATTAATTTCTTCAACTTAATGTTTTTTTTGAAAATCAAATAGTTTCCAAATCTTCCACACAACTCAAATTTGGAAATGTTCAATTTCACTCTCTATTTCCGAAATCAAACAAGCAAATTTCACACTTCTTATTTCTGCACAAATGGAGATACTTCACACTTTCAAATTTTGGTTCAAGAATGCACTAACTCTTCTCTTCCCTTCACGATGAATTCAACAACAAAGAAGCTTCAACAAGACCTCAAATTCTACTTCAACATACAACAATTACAACTCCTCAACAACATATTCACGCAATCCATTCCTCAACACATATAATTTTGATTCAAGGTGAAAAACCCTTTAAATTGAAATGAAGATCACAAAAATTCCCTTCTCTTAACCTAAACTCTAATACCAAATTATGATGTGCCTAAAACCAAGATTAAGCACATATAAAACCAATTTGAAAGACAATTAAACAATGTCAATCAAACTAGTAATCAAATGGTGCAAATCCTCACTATTTATGAACCAATTCTTAAATAATGGTGTGATCAATCTTAATTCCAAGTATAATAATACTCTGATATCAAATTATGATGTTCCTAAATTAGGAGTTAAGCACATACAATTGGAGCAAATTATAATCCTCAAATGCACTAAACCAATTTCAGTTCAAGTTACTAGAAATTGCATGAACCCTAGTGAAGATGGACTAAGATCCAAATGCTTAAATTTTGTAATTACAATTCCACAAAGATAATTTCCTTCAATATAAAACTAAACACACTTGAAACCCCACGTGATTAACACACAAAACAACAAGTTTCAATTCCGTGATTGACTTCCCAAATAAAATGATCTACGATTCAAATGAGGCTAAATTGAAGGTTAAAAAAACAAGGCTAAAACCAATCAATCAAGCAATAAGAATTTGATTACAAATGTAATCAAATCTAACCAAGAAAACATGTAATTCAACCCTAGATATAGCTCACTTGTGATGAAAAGGAAACACAACAAAATGGAATTGATATTACTTACAATTTCTCCTTATTGCATTCGCTACAATTCCAATTCTTGGTATTGAAATTGATAAGAGCAATATGTAATATGTGAAGTCTATTATGAAAAATTATCTCCCAAAAACCTACTTAAGCAAGTATTTATACTTGCTCCCTTTAGGGTTAAAAAGTTCACAAGATTACAACTACGCCCCTTTTAGGGTAGCCGGTCCTAAAAACATAATTACAAGCAACTGAAAGTATCCGAAAAAGATTACAACATAAATAGTCTACATAAATAATAATTACAAATAAAAAAAAATAGTCTTCATCCTGCTAGCTCTTCTATAGGATTCGTCAGCCCCACTCATTGCTGGTTTAGGTCGGTCCCTGGATAGCCCACAAGCTGAGTCTTGGTGAGTTTGTCCATCGCCCTATAAAGTATGATAAGTGTGTTTGTTGGAATATACAATACATAAATAAGAGAAAAGGTCAGTAAACAAATAATTCCGGGGTCGATATACTTAAAATGGGCCCTCATCGCCAAGATTCAAATCTTTTGGCTCTCACCCTAATGATAAGTCTTGATGGATTTTGATTCCTATTAGGTAACTTCCCATTTCACTAATTGATGGAGCATTCTAATTTTATACAATCGTAAGAAGATGTGGGACCCTAAATACAGTAGCTATTTTTATACTCTATAATTCTATTTAATACATTCAGCTATCATAATTGGATAATCAAATATAGTCTTTTTAAAACCTCTGAATCGTAAGACGATTGTCATATGGTTAGTCCAGATGTGATATGACACTTTTAACATTAACTCTATTAAGCCCCCCCCTTTAAGGATGTTACATTATGCCCTCTTTATCCTTAGTTGCCTTTTTCATCTTAAGGTGGCTAATCATGCTAGGCCACTTTGTTGAAAGGTACACAGCTGTACATAACTATGTCTTACTGTGTAAAGTATATAGCCAAAAACATGAACCGTCTACTTGGGCATGTTGAATCAACAAAAATACATAGAAAAATACATGACCACTGGCACGACCATGTTCTACCTTATGTTCCTCTACATAGCCTCCTACATAGCTATGTTGACTCAAGACACTCACTA
>JBBMOL010001410.1:0-40015 GCA_037954665.1 Laguncularia racemosa | reverse complement strand
TAAAGAATCAGATGTTTCATGAGAGGTCAAAACACATTGATGTTAGATATCACTTTGTTCATGAAATTATTGCTCAGGGTTTGAAATTGTAGTAATCAAAGTCAACACCTAGGATAATCATGTTGATATGTTGACAAAAAACACTTCATATAGCCATGTTTGACATTGCTAGAACTTGGTTGGTGTTGGTTGCTGATTATTACCCTTTGGGGTTTGTGGAAGAGGAGGAGAATGTTTCCTATTGCATGTTAAAGTTTGGGAGATAACCGAGAATGATCAAATTCATGTCAAGGTGGAGATTGTTGATGAATATGCCCTGAATTTGTAGAAGGACAACAACTTCCTGTATATATAGATCCAATTTGTTTAGTTTTCTATTTTATTCATTTCATAACTTGTATATATATATATATATATATATAGGTGTTTTTGGGCCTAGATCTAATTTGTTTAGTTTCTTATTTTATTCGTTTCACACTTGTATCTATATATATGGGGTGTTTTAAGGTTTTAAAATGCAGTGTGATACAATATTATACTCCAATTTCAAATTAGTGGATTTCTCACTTTCCTCTACTCATGGTTTTTTACTCGATTTGGGTTTTTCACGTAAATCTTGTGTGTCATTTTATTTTTCTTATGATTATTATTTACTCTTGTCATTGTTTTTTGTCCTTAACAAAATCATAACATAAAGGGTCAATAAGAATCAATAAAAGAAGGTTATTATGATGTTTGTAATTTTCCTCATATTTATAATTATTTCCTTCTCGTAAAACTACTTTTTCAGTAACTTCTCTCTAGATATTATATGCATTTACAGTCCATCATTATGCAATAGTACTTGCAATTTACTCCAAAGTACACTAACATATTGAAAATTTGTAAAGATTTATTGTTTGTGAAATAATTGTAAACTCATAAATTTACTTGAACTACTTAACCTTGTTATGAATAATTTAGTGAAAAACTTCATATAAATCTATAAAATTTGTAAATATATACTTATTTTCATGTGTAACCTGCATCCTTAAGCTACTAAATCTAGAGTTGTGAAAAAACATTCTCTATTTTAGTTTGGATTTTATGATGGGTTATAAAAGTTAGATAAAGTGATCTCATAAAGTTTACTTTTTAAAATAAAGTTAACAAAAACTTTAATTTAATATAAATATAAATTTATTATATAACTTATTATTTATCAAGCATTCAAAATTCGAATTTTAAAATATAACGAGATATCAAAAATAATTTATTTAGCATATACAATTATTAATGAAAGTGTATCTAAAGAATATGTAAATTTAATATAATACATATAGTAATTAACATATGTAAACATACAATTATCAAGTATAGGCAAAATAAATATCCCTAGAGAGTGATATTTCTTAATAAAACATTGCATTTATCGATATTAATGACAGGTAAATGGTAAAGATAGACAGAATAGAATCTTTACACGTTGGTGAGTAACTGGAACCAAGGTAGTGGTATAACACTAAGCATGATTAGAAAGGGGGACACCTTGCTTGTGCGTGGCAAGGTTCTATGACAACACCAAGGAGCAAGGACTGCGTGCTGTTGCAAAGCTATTTGAGCGAAGCTGGGATGAATACGAGGAGATATATTAATTGAAAATCAAAACCAGCATGACACCTGCACCTAGGACATGGGGATGGTAGGAATCAAATGATCTCCTAAGATAGATAATGGATTGAACACTTGGGCCTAGGAACCTAAATCTTCAAGGTATGGTCATTTCTCAAAGGAACAACTAGCAACTTCTCAAAAGGTGGTGTGATTGCTTTTAACTGATGCAATCTGGGACCCGTGGAAAAAAATTACCGTAGATAAAAATAGATCGAGACTTTCACGAAGAGAATCAAACTTCAAAAACTAGAATAAAACGTTACTCTGAACGTGAAGGGACTTTTAGACATAAGAAGTAGGATGCAATTGGGCCAGGTTTAGGATGGGTCAATGGAACCCGAACCCGACCCGGCGGAAAGGAGAAACCCCTAAAACCCATCCTAACTCGATAGTGATATTGATCCTCAAACCCGAACCTAACTCGGAAATGCAAAGGAGAACCTAAACCTAACCCTGTAACCTAATATAAATAACGTAATTTTTTTTTTTATCCCCTTTCTTCAATTTATTTTCATATGTTATTTTTTTAATTTAAATAATTTTAATTTTTATGAAATCATAAGAGATTAAATAAAAAAATATAAAATAAAATTAATTTACACCGTATATTTAAATGTTTGAACTTTGATGTGCATGTGACCGTGTGAATCAGTGTATGACTTGCCGAGGGCCCGAGTGCCGACTATGGATTATGGAGTGTGGACCCAAGACATGGACTCTAGTCTGGAGTGTGATCTATTGTTTGTTTGTGAAATTGATAATAAAAAAAGCCCACTAGTAGGAATTGCAATTTGCAAAAGGCTAAATGGGAATTCAGATTGTAGAAATTGTGCGAAAAGTTAAAATGCAAAAAATAATAAAATCAATTATACATTTTGGACATTTTCACTAATTATAAATTATAATTTTAATATATTAAAAAAATTGAGTCGGGTTTTTTCCCATCAAGTTTTTTCTAAATCCCATAACCCAAAATCTAAATCTTATCAGGTTTTATTTTTATCCCAAAACTTGATCTTAAACCCTATAAGGATTAACCCTATAGGGTTTTTATTGAGTCACTTAGGTCAAGCACCCTATTATGACCTACCCGGTTGCATCCCTACTAAGAAGTGCCATGCTCTGGATTTTTTTTGACAACATCACACCACTGAGCCCTACGGGGATGGGGAAGAGCACGGTGCTCTGCTCTGGCAGCGGTTTTCATTAGATTTTTAAAATATCATATCTACGAAATTGATTGTTAAAAAAGTTAAGGTGGACATCATTTTCCTTCTAGTTTAATGTAGTATTTTTTGTGGATTTAATTTAAGGCAAGCGTATTTTTATTTGGGATTAACAGTTTTGATTTATGGGAGCTGTAGATTGGTATTAACTCCCAATAAGTTATGGTAATTTTGCTTAGTTTTAGAAATTTATCGGTTTCTTGTTTCGAATAATTTTTTAGTATAGTATTTAAATTATTAAGCACTTGCTTAAGTTACTTATTCATACTCAGCATAGATATTCAAGTTTGGTGATGGTCCGAGTGGCTGTTTTTATTTAGGTATACTTAATTCACTTTTCATTGAGAATGAATTATTATTTAGCTCGAATTAGCCTTAAATTAACTACATCTATTTTATACTTAAGCTAATCCTCAAATAATTGGTTCATCGTGAAATTTAATAGATTTCTCAACTTGTATCTTTACCTCATGCTTTTAACCAACTTAGTCCTTTTTAGACTCTAAATCTCCTAATATCTCCAAGATTAAGTCAACTTCCACTTAATCACTTAAATTGTCCTCCAATTAATATGGGTTACTACATAGGATTATATACTTAAATATAGTAATTTTTTAGAAAAATTCTTTAAATATTGTATCAATAATAATTATTTCTAAAATAGGTTTCGAAAATGCAGACCGTGTTTGCAATTTTAGGCTAACGAAATTTTTTTTAACTAAAGCAAAGACTCGGTTCACCTCTTTAGTACAATTTGCACTGAAAGTGCAGACCTTGTGCACGCATTAATACATGTAAATTTGTTTTTTCATTGAAGCTGTAGATCTCATCTGCGCCTTTAGTACATGTAATTGTTTTTTCATTGAAGGCGCGGACCTCGTCCAGGCCTTCAATATTAATTTTTTTTTTTTTTTGAAGGTGCGTACCTCATCAACACCTGCATACAAGCACATGTTATACTATTCAACTTAGTCGGAACTAGAAAATAAAAATTATAATAATAAATTAATAATAATAATAATAATAATAATAATAATAATAATAAAAATAAATTAAGGTACATGAGTAAATAAATAAATTGCACCAATCAAAAGAAAATTTGGAACTGTTTCATCTTCATAAGAGTCATCAATATATAAGTGCCTGTAAACCTTCCTTTTAGACTAAATTTTAACTAACATCTGCCCCATTAAATTAATTTATTGCTCACACACTTATATTTTAATATTTATATATCTAATATAATAAATAGAATATATCCAAGTTTTATACTTTCCAATAGAAGTATAATGCATAGGAAAGAAAACTTTGCACACTACAAGATGTAATTTGCATATAGGATTGCTTTATTTTATGTCACAATGTTAATAAAAGATGTCGCTAAAAATAAATATTTACCTATTCGTTTTTTCAAGTATAGAATACTTTTGACCTATACTAAAGGCACGAATAAGGTTAGCATCTTCAATAAAAAAAAATTACATGTATTGAAGGCACAAACGAGGTCTACGCCTTCAATGCAAATTTTGCTAAAGGCGTGAACTTGGTGTACACCTTCAGTTAAATTTTTTTTCGTTAGCCTAAAATCACATACGTGGTTTGTGTCTTTGAAACCTATTTTATGAATAATTATTACGGGTACAATATTTACGATTTTTTTTTTTCAAAAATTAATATATTTAGGTATGTAACCCTTACTACATATATGCAACGTCAACAGCATACTTCTCAAGCTCCACCATCTACACCTTCAATGCCTCCTCCTGCTCATTCGACTTATCGAAGCACTACTACATAAGGTTTATGTCTCAATTATAGTCTACCATGATAGCCTTCCTCCAACGAATTTCGATAGTGAGGTAGGCCTCCATTTGATAATAATTGGTGACCTCCTTGGAAAGACCATTGATGTAGCTAATAGCCCCTTTCAGCTCTCACCACATTCTCTCTAGAGTAGATGAATCTTTCTAAACCCTTTTCTTGGCCTCAACCACCCTCTTGCGACAATCTTCCCTCATAGCCGCAAGCTCCTCTTGAGCACCTTTTAGCTCAACCTCCATTACAATCCACCTCTACATACAAGAAATCATTACTATGGTACTGGTGATTGAATAACTAAAAATAAGAGTTGCATTTGATGTTTCAATCTTGTAGCTACTATTCAACTTTAGAAAAAAAACATGGAGGACCTCATAAGCAACCTTGATCATTTGCAAAAGATAAACTATATGCTAGAAAAAAGGGGAAAAGGAGTCATTGATCATAAAGATTTTATCTCCACAAGTTGAGTGAAAAAATGATTTTGTAAATCTATGGCCAACATCCCAATAGTGGCCTTCTGAGCTTCTCCCTCTTTTGAAGGATGATGATGCCTTCAAAAAGGTTTGAATGACTTGAATTGGCCTAGAGCATCCAAGCTACCTAAGGTAGTGGTACTTTGCACGAGGTCAAGCATATGCTTAAGTTGGCAAGGCATTATATTTCATCATTTTTTTACAAGTTCATAAAATTATATAAAAGTTAGTAAAACATCTACTACTCTCAATAAAAGGGAGAAAAAAACAAATAATAAATAAAACTTCATAAGTCTTCTATAAAGGTACTAAAATAGCTACTAAAGGTCATGTCATTTTTAATTTATGTGACTTCAAAAGCTGTTGATGTATTTTCATTTTTAATTCCTCTCATGCTAAACAACTTTGAAATGAAGTATTCCATAAAACTTGTTTTTTTTTTTTTGCACTATAAAAGAAAAATATATTATTTAAGACTCAACATTTATTTTTTTATTTAAATTCTTAATATTTTTTTTCTATTTGAACCATCAACAATTTTGAACTTTTATAAAGTAAGAGTTTTGTTGAGTTCATTAGTGATGTGCTAAGGAAAACTATCACTAGGTTGGATCAAATGATAGAGCAATTCCAAACACAAGTAAAGGGAAACAGCCACTAAACTAATACAAACAAATGAACCATTTTATGGTTTTTAGAGAAGAATATAAAGAAAATAGTGATATAGATGACTTGCTCTTAGACATGACTCACCAAGAAAGATTAAGCTATATCTAATCTATTTGATATGAGTCACAAATAGACTAAACATGTTTGCTTGCTATAGTCAAGGAAGCTAACAAGAGCAAAGGGTTTAAAAAAGATGAACTTAATCAAAAGAAACTTAATTCAAACTCAATAACTCCTCGTCATAAGGCTACATGAGAGTATTTATAAGTAAACTCTAATCTAAATATAGATTGATAACAAACTAAGAGACAAACAATGATAAAGAAACAATACATGAAAATTAAGAAAGAAAGTAACTATCTAAATATATAGTTCCCAAAAATATCAAGTTTCATATCTTTAGTTGAATCTTCCAATATCTCCATGCATACTAAAACATATTTTCTAACATTCAATCAATAACTTCTAAACAACCCACTTCTAACATAAGATCTTGAGCAAAATTAAGAATACACACTTCAAAAATCAACGTAGGCTTTGACACTAATAAGCGTCTTCCTAAGTTCATGTAATGAACTATGAAATTATCTTCAAACATTTGCTATTCTAGCAATAAGGAATCATCAAGCAACCTTTGAACCAAATTATTCAATCCCCTAATCCAGGATCGAGTCATTGGACCACTATAATCTCCATTCTAATTCTGATTTCCATCAATTAAGTTGTCGATCCATCCATCTTTGGCACGTATCAGTTTCTAGTTAGTTCACAATTGATTAATTTAATAAAATAATAACATTAAATTTATTTAATTACATTATATAATAAATAATTAATATTAACAATATCTAAATGTATAATATCATATAAAAAAAAAAACTAAATTAGAAAGAGATCAAATAGAGAGAAGAAAAAAGAGTCGCAAAAAATTGTTCAAACCCTAGCCATCTTAATTGGACATCCCAAGACAAATAGAAGTTAACATATATCAACAATGAATGGAAAATGATGGGGTTAACAAAAGTCCAACATTTGATAAAAGTTTGAAAATATTAAGGATTTAAATAGAAAATAGATTATTGAAGCCTTATATAGATAAGCAAATAAATATAGAAGATTAAAGTTACTTTCTCTATATTTTCCTAAATTTATAAATCGTTGGTTGAGACCTTCTAGATTTTTAAAATATTTTACGACATTATTATGATTTTGTTTTTTATTTATTGAAATCTCAATTGTTGATTACATGTGATAGGATCTTAAAGAAGTAATTTTAAAAAAATTTAAAAATCATTGTTTTTTATTGTAACGAATTTTCCTAAATCTACAAATTAATGGATGAGATTTTCTAAATATTTGAAATACCTTATAATATTATTTTGATATCATCTTTTTTCTTGCAATTTCAACCATTGGTTGCATGTGGTAGTATTTAAAAAAGGTAAATTTAGAATAAGTTAGGAAAATAACTATAAATAATTAGTTGCCTCATATTTTCACTAAAAAAGGAAAAACTCAATTGAACTTGTTCACAATAAATGAGAACTCGTAATGGATGATTATTACTAAGGTGAATGGTGATTAACAAAACCAACAAAAATATGTAGAATAGATAGTAGTTGATCAACATTATATAAAATAGATAGTGCAAATAGATGATATACCAAACCAAACAAAATACAGTTAAATAGACAAGGATCACTCACTACTATTGTGAATGGTTACTAACAAGCTATTAAGAAACTTGATTATGCAAACTCTATAAAATAGTGTAACGATATCAGTAACAATCGTACAATTTAATATCCATCTTTAAGCGAAAATACGTTATCCCCTCAACCGCATCTGTTTTGAAAGTAGTAATTCCTCTAGCCATGAAGAAATCTCCAATTCCATTAAGGACTGAAAGATCCCTAGTCTTCTCCATCATCAGGTCGGCTCCCATAATATTTAAGGTACCCTTATACTTGGTGGAGTTGAACACTAATGTATAGGCAAACCAAGTAGTATAGTCATCCTTCATATCATAAAAATAAAATCCTTGAGCTCCAGCTATTGGAGTAGATGATAGGTTTTGATCCTTGGTGATCGGGGTCATCGAACAAGACAAGCTTGCCTAACTGATGCAGCTAAGTCCGGTCCAGTTTGTTGCTGCAGCGGAAGTTCCATTGGCTACATCATTGCCGTTAAAGAGAATGTCATGGTAGTAGAGCACCAGGCGCTTGCATGGTTCACTCTCTTTGTAGTATTTTCTGGAGGCAAAAGCAGCTGATTGGGATGAAACTAGGAGAAAAAGTACCAATATTTTCCCTAGAAGCATGGTCATTTTATCTTGGTCACTTGTGTTTTCTCGATAATATGTACTTGATATAGTATATCTTTTGTGCTACATAATGCAGAAGTTGCATTTCAATTTATATACCGAGTTCCTGGCCGAATGGAATTGCATTGGAGTTGTCATGTCCCAAAAGGGAGTTTAGAAGTTTTCACTAAAATCATCATAGTACGTGTGCACCCATTATATGATAATCATCTTACGAGCCAGAAATCGTAAGAATATAAGTAAATAATTATATTTATGACTAATCATAGTATATATAATTAGATAATAAAATATAACTATGGATCCCGTATCTTACGATCAACCATGATCGCAGAGAATTGATATCCCCTACCAACCAGTAAAATGGAATAAAGCTTAAGTTTCACAAACTCAATTTTATTTACATAGGGGTCCTAACATTTCATCTAAATAATCCATCCTTCACAATTCTTAATTTGTCATTCTGGTCTTCCAAAAACTCCCGACACTTCACATCTTATCCCATCTCAAGCTTTCATAATTGTTACCTGCAAAAAGGGTTTGTGGTGGGGTGAGCACACTACGGCTTAGTGAATGGGCTGGTAATACTTTTAATGCTACACACACACATACAAGCAATTTCAAATCAAGTTATCAAAACATATGCTATCCATGAACAACTATATAAATGCAGTATCTCATGCGGTCTTCTGGTAACCGACATGAAGTATAGGGTTTACGCCCCCCCTTGACCTTGGGTTAGGGTTTCGAAAGCTACCATTAGTGCCCAGGTCTTATACACATCTTCATTACTCTTATCACTTATTTATACTGTGTCTTAGCTTTAATGTTTTAGGCTCAGGTGCCTCAATACACCGAGCATTACACCCTCAAGAGACAGGCCGGACTCGGAACTGTCAAAGCGCGACAATCCCCTAATCACTTAGTTCGCACTTGGTAGAACAACGATCCTTTGATCACTTTTGGCGCGTCCTGTAGCAGTGATGACCTTCAATCTCATGTGATGTCTCATGGAAATGCATGTCAAGTTTTAATCGAGTTCACTTCTTTAATTAATTGATTTGTAGTGACCAAACAACATATATAATCGCAACCAATTCTCATTCAAGCAAATGAAGAAGCTACCAATCATTTAAGTCTACCACTCTAAGAACAATCAATAGGAGCCTAATGGAGTCCCATGAACAATCCACTACATTTCATTTTCATGTCTACCACAAAAAAAAAGATCATGCATTTCACATCACAAAACAACAAGGAAACCTGACCTAGTGGATGGGAGCCATCCAGCTATACATCAAGTTTTAGTTAACTTGACAACTCTGTGCCATTTGTCTTAAACGTCAAATCAACCACTTGGGATTGATTTACGATTTTCATTCGTGAGACCTCTATGTCATCGCACTTCTCAAGTGCGATTTGTCTTAAACATCAAATCAACCACTCGGGATTGATTTACGATTGTCATTTGTGACACCTCTATGTCATTGCACTTCTCAAGTGCTCTATTATTCACACTTCCGAGAGCTAACAAGGTTGTCTCGTATATCCTTTCTAATTCCTCAATACTTCTATGTATAATATATATATATATATATATCTACACACATATATATATAGGTTCGTAACATAACTTTAACTAGAGGAGTATTTACTAGACACCTTCCCTTAATTACTTAAGAGGGCAAGAAAATAGAATTATTAAATTGAAAAATCAAAGTTACACTCATGATTTATATAGTTATTTGCATGAGTGTATTCTATAGATATAATAGGAAAATAATTTGCCTAAACATATTTTCATATTCAGAAGTAAACTCTAATTTGTATACATAATGATATTTATATATCCTATTCCAGCTATGCATAGCTACTCGGTAGCTATAGAGGAAAAAGTTAGGTTTATGTATTTTGGTCTAGTTTGAAGAAAACAATTTCAAATCGTGATATTAGACTTGTAGTAATAGCACTAGCAAGATGGTGCAAAGTGCTATCTACCCTAGCCCATTCTAATTTCTATATCAATACACTCGTATTTATCTGTAATTTACCTAATTACTAGTTTCTTTGTAACTTCTTTCTTAAACTCAATTAACCCCACTATATAACTCAAACTTAACAAAAATCACATTCATTTGCAACTACAACAAAGCAATTGAATTAACATACATAGCATATCAACACATAACACAACATTGTAGCACATCATTAAGTTTCCCACTCACTTGTTTAAGGTTGTCATAGTCTTAGTCGAAGTTGAGCGATTCCAATGGGTAACCCCTTTACTTTCCTCTTGAAATTAGTGTCCTGCAATGCTTCCTCAACCAAACCATAGAAGGCAGCATCTCCACTTGACTTTGGTAGTTTCCTAGCACCTGATATGTGTACTTCACATGCTATGAGTTTGATGGCAAAGCGTAAAGTCTCCTCCTTAAGAAACTTTGGGAGAATGAGATTTGAAATATTGAACACTTCTTTAACGTGATTCCAATATAAGATTCTAGAAGGAATGACCTTCCTAAGAATCATTGCTTCTAACACCCTAAGTTGTTTTCCTTATGTAGAAGTCGAGCAATGGAACATCTTCGACTTGCCAAATCTGAAATTCCTTCTTCCATATATGCAAGATACCCCTAAAAAGGACAATTAAAGGTCTTACATTAGGGTATTTGGCCAATAATGATCTTCCTCAACATCCTTTGAGCATTCCATTGCAAAATTCATTTTATTCCAAATTTCCCCTAGGCCATCATCTTGGATGTTGCTCGAATTATTCCCTTCACCATCTGCACTAACACAAACGCCTCTCCTTTACATGAATCATCTTTAAAGCTTCCGTTTATCAATTTGTCTCTAATATCTTCCAACGAACTACTTGTAAGACAACCCGTAGGATTAGTCATCACTAAGGGTTTTGTATCACCTTCTTTCTTCTCTCCTTTGTTGACATCTTTACCTATAAGGTTTCCCATCTTTTCTACTGGTTTTCATCCTCACTCATGCTTCTATTACCATACATACACCAACCATTCCCACACATCGCGTACACACGCCAACATACTCCTATCAATACACATACACACTTCGCACACACCACACACATACCTACACATACATACACACCATCATACTATACATTGGTGTCACTTGAATCTAACCGGTCGTTTAATTTTTAAATTTATAACCAATGAAATCTACTATTGATTATAGTATGGATTTAATAGGTGTTGTCCTCTGGGATCTAGAAAACAAGTACTAGTATTACCTTTCTCTACTATCTAGTCTAATTTATGATGCAAGAATTATGTCTTAAATTAATAACTAACAATTCCTAGTAACCCTAGAATTGAATGATATTATCTAAAAAGTGTATTTAATCACAAAATATACCTCTGATCTTGTTCCACCCTAACCCTTAAATTCTCAAAATAAGATATCGATTAATGAATCAATTTACACTTTGCACTATAGGAATTCTCAAATAAAATCAATTACTCCCTCGAGTTAATCAATTCATAATGATGCATAAGATAATGGAGACCTTTCCCTCACTACCGTTATACAAGATCTCATTAAGTCCATAATTCCAATAAATTGTAGAAAATCAATGTTTTCCTACCTCTAAGTAAAACATATAATCTCTTTATTAATGAAGATCTAATTTACTAGACGAAACCTCTTTCAATCTAATAAAAATCAGACATGCAATCAATTTACGTGCATAAATCAATTACCAGAACAACAGAAACACATGAATAGATGCAAAGATATAAATAATTCATTAATCAATCAATGGTTTAGCACATGAGTTAGGGTTTCACAAGATGAAAGATATAAAGAATTACTCCTCCATGGAGTTTTTTAATAAAAATAGAGAATTAAGAGAAATAGATTTGATTCATGCTAAAAAAGGAATAATCCCTTGTTCGTTTTGTGATCTTCAATGATGCTCGGACAATTCTCCTCTTGAAGTTTGTAATAAAGCTCCCCTAGAGTTTTTAGAATGAAGCCAGAAGGAAAGAAGTCCTTTTAAAATAAAATAAACATCTATTTATAGTTCTTGCGAAAACAAGGTTCAGCATAGATGTCAACATAGCCATGCTCGAGGCGGTGCTGAGTTCAGAACACGTTATTTTTCACTGCCTAGTTCAGCACGGCCTCCAGCATGGCTGTGCTCAGGGTAGAGTTGAAAACAAATTAGCTACCAATCATTTTTTTCATCCAGCACTAGTGTTTACATGGGTTGTGCTGAATTGAAAATTAATTTTCTTCTTTTTTCGCCAAATTTCACCTCGCCTTTACTCATATCATCCTTAAACCTTTCTTTTGTCTCCATTGATGCTTGAAATTAAAATTTAATCATACAAGTACCCTTTTCTTCATAAATTACATGAAATCCATATAAAATTATAACTAATAAGTACTAGAATTAAGGGTCTTCTGACACTTATCAAATCTCTTCACACTTAACTGTTTGCTTGTCCTCAAGCAAACAAAATCAGGACAAAATACATTTCCTCTCATCAATTGTACTTATGGTTAGACTTTAAATCACAAGTAGCATCCTCTTAAGTAGCATCCTCTTTTCAATTCAATCTTAGTGATTCATTAATGCCTACCACTCAAACCTACCATGATTGTACGTGTACCTAGCATACAAAAATTGAAGTTTACAGATTAATCTAAGTAAGTTAAACTATTACTCTCATCATTTAAGAATTGCTTCCCAAGTTACGAAGAAAGTCAAATAAAGCAAAAGTGGCTTGGTCATATCTCACCACTTACTAAAGAATATATATACTATCTAACTATCTCTTCTAAGCATAGTAACCTCAAGTAAAAGTATATGGCATCCATCCTTTCCCTGGATTTTCTTCCTCTTTTTGTGAACCTCTAAAAAATTTTCCAAGTTTTCCTCTTTTCTTTCTTCTTCTTTTCATTTTTTTTATAAATATATTAATTTTACTTATTTAAGATCTTGTAACCTATGTAGCGAATGTTCAACTGATAATCTCGGGGTCGTCAACCAAGTTAACAGATGTTATCCCCTCAATTGAAGGCGTCTCTATGGACTTAATTATTCAAGTTATAAGATCCAATGAACTTTGCCTTTTTACATCTCATCTTATTATTATAATATCATTGGTCATCCGATCTCAAGCCAGACAACCGTAGGTGACTGGGTTTTAAAGGGACCCCATCGAACCTCCATTATCCTAACCTTAGGGGTTCATAAAGATACTCTTAACTTAGAGAACCCAAGTCATTGGAGTAGTGGCTTATTATTTTTTTAATTAAGTGACTAGCCAGCAGCGAAGTCAGACTTCGCTCTTCTGAGGGACCAAAACCCGTCCATACTGACTAAGCTTTTCTCATTATTGCTCAATTAACACATTAATTAATTAATTTTCAAAGAGATTACTTAAGAAGAATCACCAAGTGATAGATTTCATATACACCTTTCATAAAAAATTAGAAGAGCTCTCAAAGTTTTTGAAAAGTAAATATATTAACCAATAAGCTTAAAAATACAACCATTTAACTTTGAATTAAGGACTTCTATATATTTCACAACTTAAGACTCAATAATTAAATAGCAAGCAAGATTACCCCACTTATATTTCATCCTGAAATTCCAATTAAGTATACCAAGTCCAACAATAGGTGAGTAAGGGACACATAATCACTAACTTTTATGAGCACAATTTCAAGGATCTCGCCCTTTTAATGATTAAAAATCAACATTCGAAATCAATTACAAACTTGTAAATGGGAAAAATTTAATAAGACAGTGTATAAATAACACAAGTAAAGCATGACCTAAATTTCTCAATTTTATTTATTTATTTTTTTCGTTTCCCTATACCCCTTCCCCATACTTATTCAAGGCATTGTCCCCAATGTCTTCTCAAATTAAGCACACAAAAAGGAAAAGGAAAAAAAAAAAGTGAAAGGAAAAGAAAAAATGAAAGAAAAAGGACATTAAGAACTTCCCTGATTTTATATGTAGACAGTTGCATGTAGAGTTCAAGGTCGGGTATAAAGCAAATCAATAATGGCGTGTCATCATTGGAGCTGGGAACCTAAGGTTTGTGCTGCATCATCCTAAAAAAATAATAAAGAGATTAAAGATAAAAAGAAAAGTTAGACTCTCTTAGTCTAAATAACCGATGAAGTCACCCAACAGATTTAGAGGACGGTTTAGAGAATGAGGGAGGAGAGAGAGAAATTGTATATATGTGTGGTTTTTTTTTTTAGCACAGGTTATTGCATGGCTATGCTCGAGGCCATGCAGACGTTCAAAAGGGGCAAATAAGGTGGTGTTTTTATAGGGCAGGTTTGCCCTAGCTGCAGTACGACCATGTTCTAGGTCATGCTGATATCAAAAGTTCCATAGAACGTGTTATATGTGGAGCCTTAGCTTCAGCATGACCATGCTTGTGGCTGTGCTGACTTCAAAAATTAAATAGAACCTTTGATAAATTCAGCCCTGGCTTCAGCATGGCCATGCTCGTGGCTGTGTTGATTAAGAAAACTCTACATAATCTCTTTAAATTATGCATAGCTTTGAGTACTAATTGTGTGGAGAAAAATTAAGACATGCCTAAGCCAATAGAAAACAACTGTGATCGTCGTGCACTTCTAAAAGTGTAAATGAACATAGAGAGAGACTTACTGGATGCACTTAGTGATTAAAATTTAAAATTTCTTACTTGTTATTGGCACTTCCTCACACTTAAAGATTACTCTTGCTCTCTTTAAATAAGTTTAGAAACTCCCCTTATGATCTGCAAATTTCTAAAAATAATAGACTTAGGATAGTGACAATAAAAAGAAAATAAAAGAAATGCTACGTACCTAGGTTTAGACATGGGTTGCCTCCCAAGAAGCGCACTTGTTTAACGCCATTGGCTCGACACTCTTCACTTTCTTCCACTAAGTCTCTAGCAGTTGGAGATCTAATTCCTTTTTGTCTTCAAATGCTGCTTCATCTCCTCGATAAAGCTTTAATTTGTGACCATTGACTTTGAAATCGTCATGAGCTGGGGTTTAAGTTCTATAGCACCATGAGGAAGAATATTCTTAACTACAAATGGACCGGACCATCTGGATTTTAGTTTTCCTAGAAAAAGTCTTAACTAGGAATTGAACAATAGCACTCGGTCTCCCTTCTGAAATTCCTTTAGATGGCTGATACGCTCATCATGATATTTCTTGGTTCACTCCTTGTATATCCTTGTGTTCTCATATGCTTGTCTTCTCCGCTTGTCCAACTCGTTCAACTAAAGTTTCCTTCTTGATCCAGCAATACCAAGGTCAAAATTTACCAATTTAATTGCCTAGTATGTATGCCTTGTACTCTATTTCCACTGGAAGGTGGCATGCTTTCCCATACACCAACCTATAGGGGGTGGTCCTCAAGGGTGTTTTATAGGCAATTCAGTGTGCCCATAAGGCATCATCTAGCTTTTCTGCCCAATCTCTTCTGTGATGCTGCATTGTCTTTTCTAGGATCCGTTTCAGCTCATGATTAGAGACTTCCACTTGTCCACTAGTTCGAGGATGATATGGTGTAGCTGAACGGTGAGTGACACCATATCTCCTCAAAGTCCTCGACATCTAGTTATTACAGAAGTGGGCTCCCCTATCACTCATAATTGCTTTTGGGGCTCTAAATCGTGCCAACAACCTCTTGAGGAACTTTACAACAACTCGAGCATCATTAGTAGGCAGAGCTTGTGCCTCAACCCACTTGGATAGATAATCTACGACCACTAGTATATACTTGTTCCTGTAGGAAATAGGGAATGGGCCGACAAAGTCAATACCCCATAGATCAAAGATTTTGCATGCCAAAATGAAGTTTTGGGGCATCTCATCTCTCTTGGATATGTTCCTTATTCGCTGACATCGGTCATAGGTGGTGCATAGACGTTGAGCATCCTTAAAAATGGTAGGCCAATATAATCTCGCATCAAAAACCTTATGTGCTGTCCGATTTGCTGAGTAATGACCACTAGTGGGGCCGGAATGACAGTCATTCAGGATTTTCCATCCTTCCTCATGTGAAACACATCATCTGATGAATTGATCCCTATAAATCTAAAAAAGGAAGGGATCCTCCCAGTAATAATGTTTAAGCTCTAAAAAGAACTTCCATCTAGCATTATGGTTAAGACCTTTAGGGAGAATTTTTCCTACTAGGTAATTGGCAAGATCTGCAAACCACGGGGTCTCGAGAGTCAGAAGTTGGAAAACTGCGTATAATTTCTCTTTTGGGAGGAATTAGCAATGTCCTCCTCCTTCAGTTCCTCTAAACCTGGGTTCTCAAGTCTAGAAAGATGGTTAGCCGCCAAATTCTCTACTCCCCTTTTATCATTGATCTCCAGGTCAAGCTCTTGTAAGAGTAAAATCCACCTAATGAGCCTGGGTTTTGCATCTTCCTTATTCAACAAATACCTAAGGGCAAAGTGATTAGTGTAAACAATGACCTTAGATAAGATTAGGTAAGGATGAAACTTATTGGATGCGAATACCACTGCCAACATCTCCTTCTCTATAGTAGTATAATTCGCTTAAGCGTTATTGAGTGTCTTACCGGCATAGTAGATAGGCTAAAAATGCTTATCTCACCTTTGTCCAAGTACTGCCCCAACCGCATAGTCGCTGGCATCACATATGAGTTTGAAAGGTAAACTCCAATTCAGAGCTATCATAATTGGGGCATTTGTCAACCTCTCCTTGAGTGCATCGATTGCATGCTGGCATTCGGAAGTGAAATTAAACGAGGAGTCTTTTTCCAATAACCTAGTTAGGGGATGGGCTATCTTAGAGAAGTCCTTAATGAAACACCTATAGACACCGGTATGACCCAGAAAACTTCTTGTCCCCTCAACCAAGTTTGGTGGAGGGAGTTTTTCAATCACATCAATTTTTGCTCAATCGACCTCATTCCCTTAGTGAGAGACTTTGTGCCTAAGTACTATGCCCTCCTTACACATAAAATGGCACTTCTCCTAGTTAAGCACCAGATTTGTTTCTTTACACAGTATTAGTACTTTTCGAGATTCACAAGATAAGTGGTAAAAGAATTTCCAAAAATGGAGAAATCATCCATAAAGACTTCCATGATTTTCTCTACCAGATCTTCGAATATGGATAGCATACACCGTTGAAATGTAGCTGGTGCATTACATAACCCGAAAGGCATCCTCATGTAGGCGTAAGTGCTGTAAGGGCATGTGAAAGTGGTTTTCTCCCGATCTTTCGGAGTGATAGGTATCTGGAAGTAGCCGGACATTCCATCCAAGTAATAGTAATACATATGTCCAGTTAACCTTTCCAACATTTACTCAACGAAAGGGAGAGGAAAGTGATCTTTTCGAGTGGTGTCATTCAGTGTCCTATAATTGATGCACACCTGCCAGCCAGTGACGGTCCGCATGCGAATGAGGTCACTCTTTTCATTAAGGACAACAATAATCCCTCCCTTCTTTAGCACCACTTGCGTAGGACTGACCCAACTGCTATCAGAGGTGGGGTAAATAAGTCCAGCGTCAAGAAATTTAATCACCTCCTTCTTAACTACCTCTTTCATATTGGGATTTAAATGTCTTTGTGGTTGCACTATAGGCTTAAATCCTTTTTCTAATAAAATTTTAGGAGTATAGAGGAGGGGTTGATACCTTTTATATCAGATATTTTCCAAGCTATGGCTCGCTTGTGTGCTCTTAGGACCATGAGTAATTGGCTCTTTTGCTCTTGAGATAGATCTAAGGCTATAATAACAGGTAGGTTGGAGTTTCCTACAAGGAAGGCATATTCCAAGTAATCTAGTAGTTGTTTCAATTTCAACATTGGCGGCTCTTCTATAGATGTTTTAAGTCTTGCCTCATTTTCTGTTTTCAACTTTTCAAACCCATGTCAAGGTGTAACATTTTCTGAAGCATCGAGCTACTCAATGAGTAGTGCAACCTTTGGGTTATCAGCTTCTTTTTTCTCTTTTAGTGTCAAGCTTAGTTTTAACTCATCCTTGCTTAGAACTTCCTTCATATGATCATTTTCTAATATAACGACAACATCAATAGAGTAGCAAGAATCATCAATGCTTAGGGTGTGTTTCATAGTGGTAGCCATTGTGATTACCAACTCTTCATCACTGATCCTCAAGGTAAGTTTTCCTCCCTCTACATCTACCATTGCCTTGGTAGTGGCTAAGAATGGTCTCCCAAGTATTAGAGGGGTGTCCCCATCTTCATCCATTTCTAGCACTACAAAGTCGACGGGGTAAATGAAATTCCCTACCTTTACTAAGATATCATCGATTATCCCCTTAGGGATTTTTACAGAGCGATCGGCAAGCTACAAGCTCATCTTCGTTAGGGTTAGGTCAGACAGTCCCAGCTTCTTAAAAAAGAATATGGCATTAAGTTAATGCTGGCCCCTAGATCAGTTAGGGCCTTATTAACTGAGGTATGACCTACTACACATAGGAAAGTGAAGCTGCTTGGATCCTTTAGCTTTGGAGGAAGTTTATTCTGAATGATGGATAAGCAATTTGCATCAACTTCTATAGTAGAAACATCTTCTAACTTCCGCTTGTTAGAAAAAGCTCCTTTAGGAACTTAACATATTTCGGCATTTATGAAAGTGCCTCTATAAATGGGATGTTAATGTGCAGCTGTTTGAATAAATCAAGAAATTTACTAAATTGTTCCTTGTCTTTGCTCTGGTTTAAGCGAGCTGGATAAGGGATTTTTGGGACATATTCTTTGACAATTGGTGGTGGTGTCCTCTCAAGATATGTTTCCTCAGGAGTTCTCTTCTCCTTTTCAATAGGTTGTTTATCCTTTCGCTGTTTTTCATGCCACTAATTAGATGGTAACTCTTTCTCGCTTCTCAATGAGATGGCTTTCACTTGTTCCCTTGGATTGTTTTCTATGTTATTGGAAAGAGAACCAGGTTATCTCTTAGACATCATCTTAACCAGTTGGCTAATTTGCTTATCAAGATTGTGGATTGAGGCCTCCTGATTACGATGTCTTGCATTAGAGCTTTTGATAAATTAACGTAGAATATCCTCTAAGTTACTCTTGTTTTCTTGTTGACGTGGTTACGTTGGAGGAAGTAGTAATGGCTGATAAAGTGGTTGTTGTTGCTTTGAATTCCTCGGTGGTGGTAGATTAACTCTTTTATATTCTTAATTTCCATAAGACAAATTTGGATGGTTTCTCATCTCTGGATGTTAGGTGTTACCATACTGGTCATATTGTCGTTTGGTTGAATTCCCAAGATAATCTACCTGTTCATATTGCTTAAATAGATTTACACCCTGTCGAGTCTAATTTCTGAATTCCCATTCCTAATCCGATCTAGACTAGACCCTATGCTCATCTAATGTAGATCCTCGACTTGAATTAGGAATTTCGTTTGATTTTTGGAGTCGCCACCCAACTGTTGTTGGGAAAATTGAATTAAGACTAAAGGAGCGGATTAGTCTTAATTTGGACTACTAGTCGTCGTTATTTCCTCTTTTCGTTTTTGTGAAAAGAGGAAAAGGGAAAACCAGAGTTTCTAAGTCCGGAGGCTAACCTATTAAAACCTTTACAGTTACCACCTAATCTCTTGAAATTGTTTCTCTTTAGAAATGTGTTTCTATTTTGTTTCAGTTACTTTTTATTATGTTTTTGAATTATTTCAAGAAAATGATTTTTCATTCATTTTATGGGTTGACCCGAATGGGCGCCTACGTACCTGCTACTCAGGATTAAACAAGCCGTAGTTCGCTTTTCTGAAAATCTTTAGTGTATTGGTGAATTTTAATTTTGAAATTTCTTTCGATTTATGTTCTTACCATTTTGGGGATTTTTCCTAAAAACTCTAAGCCTAAGCTTGATTTCATTTTGAAAATGATTTTTGTAGGGAAAACATCAATTTTGATTTATTTGACGAAAATGATTTTTCTAAGTGCTAAAACTTATTTATTTATTTATTAATTAATTTTTATGATTTTTTATGATTTTTTTGTTATTTTTGTGATTTTTTATTTTTGTTGAAAATTTTATCCTAAGTTTATTATCTATCCTATTTTGAAATCTAAAACTTTACTATTATTTTCCTAATATTTTTATTGTTTTTCTTCATTTTATTATTTTTATTATTTTATTATTATTTTTATTTTACATTATTAAATCCTAAAAAACCTAATTTCTACATTTTCCTATTTATTGAAAATAGAAGTAAATAAATAACTAATAACTAAACAAATAACAAAAACCAAAAAAAGAAAATAACAATAATAACAAATAATAAATTTAGAATAAATAAACAAAAAAAATAAATAAAATAAATAAAAAAAATCTGGAAAATCCGACTTATCTGGATCCGGGTCGATGCGCGGGTCGGGTCGGATCGGTCGGACACGGCGGCGGGGTTGGCTCGTTCACGGCGTTCCGGCGGTCATTTGCGACGGGTGAAGTGTCGAATCCTAGCTTCTTGAGGGTGCTGAATCCGATGGTGGTGGCGGTTTACTCCCAGAACGTCTCCTTGCGGTAGCTCAACTCCGATCTGCGGTCGCAACTTTGGGTTTCCTCCGATCTACACTCTTTTCTCTCTCTCTCGCAATTTTGATCTGTGTTCTTGCTTCCTCATCTCCTCCTCTATTTATAGGCGCTTGAAACCGAGCTGGATAAGCTCGGATTTCCTCCGATTGAAGCTGATCGGATTTTCAGTTGAAAAACCAACTCTGATTCGTGCCCATCAAACGATTTGTTGCGATTTGATTTTAATTAGATAATGTTTATCTTATTTTTGTTGGAGATCTGTTGGATTTGTGCAAAAAAAATCGAATCAAAACGGTCGAAATACGAATTTTTTCTTCGCCGGCGATCTTGGGCTTGAGGTAGGAGACGATCACGCGCCCGGCGCGTGCGTTTCTTCCAGCCAATCAGATGCTGCCACGTGTCCTGGATAAGTCGAAAAATTGCAAAATGCAGAAACTGCTTCCTCCGCGATTCGAACGTCTGACCGAGCTCCCCTGCGCGCGCGCCTAGCCATGGTCCGGACTAGCTGAGCTAGCCTACTTTCCTAATTTTTCTAATTTCGCAAATTACATATATGCAATGCGATTTTTCTATTTTTTTGTATTTTTTTGAAATTTCAAAAATTTGTAAAAATTGTTTATTATTCATTATTGCTATTTCCGAAATCATTTTTCAAAATTGAAGTGTTTTCCTATTTATTTTATTTTTTGAACATTTTATTATTTTATGCTAAATTAGGGAAAAATTGGGAAAAATTAGGAAAAATTGAAAATTGATTATTATTGAAAATTATTGACTCCTAGGGCAAAAATGGGGTGTTTACAGCTGCCCCTCTTTGTGGTAAAGTTTGAAAAACTTAACTACAAAGACAAACAAAAGACGCCATTTTTGACCTCTTGAATTAGGTTTTAGTAGGAAAATGCCCCAAGAGCTGATAATCTTACGGTTGAAGATGTTCCTAACAATTCAAGGTAATGTTTCCTCTCCAAAAAGTGCTTTATGGGCTAACTAATTGGCGACAGGACACATCTCAAGCATCGAGTAGGAATGTATGAGAAATGATGATAGGAAGCGTGTTATCAGACTTGCAACCTTGGAAAGAAAATTTACTTAGGAAGCGCCCTTATGAGTCGGCTACTTGTCGATAGAAGCGTCTTGTTAGACTAGCAACTGTTTGGGAAGGATGTTTCCGAAAAGTGCCCCAAGAGCTGACTAATCGGGAGAATCTAGGAAAGTGCCCATATTGGGCTGACTAACCTTAAAATAGATTTTAGGAAAGTGCCCATCTTGGGCTGACTAACCTGTGGTAGTGTCTCAAAAGGTGCCCTTATGTGCTGACCCTGAGAACGGATTTTTAGGAAAGTGCCCATATTGGGCTGACTAACCTTTGATAAAATTCTTAGGAAAGTGCCCATCTTGGGCTGACTAACCTTAGATAGAACTGTCTCAAAAGGTGCCCTTATGAGCTGACCCTGAGAACAGGTTTTTTCGGGAAAGTGCTCATATTGGGCTGACTAACCCTTGGATTGATTTTTAGGAATGTTCCCCAAGAGTTGACTAACCTAAAAGAGAAGTGTCTCAAAAGGTGCCCTTATGAGCTGACCCTGATAATGGATTTTTAGGAAAGTGCCCATATTGGGCTGACTAACCTTTGATAAAATTCTTAGGAAAGTGCCCATCTTGGGCTGACTAACCTTGGATAGAACTGTCTCAAAAGGTGCCCTTATGAGCTGACCCTGAGAACAGGTTTTTTCGGGAAAGTGCCCATATTGGGCTGACTAACCCTTGGATTGACTTTTAGGAAAGTGCCCCAAGAGCTGACTAACCTAAAATAGAACTGTCTCAAAAGGTGCCCTTATGAGCTGACTAACCTAAAATAGAACTGTCTCAAAAGGTGCCCTTATGAGCTGACCCTGAGAATGGATTTTTAAGAAAGTGCCCATATTGGGCTGACTAACCTTTGATAAAATTCTTAGGAAAGTGCCCATCTTGGGCTGACTAACCTTGGATAGAACTGTCTCAAAAGGTGCCCTTATGAGCTGACCCTGAGAACAGGTTTTTTCGGGAAAGTGCCCATATTGGGCTGACTAACCCTATTAAAGGAAATGTCTAGACACGTGCTTCATTATGAGCTGACTCATCTGGTACTCTTGAACATGCTTCTTACTAAGCTAGATGATGTGGTGCCATTCGTGATGTGATGATAGTTACCTATTTTAATATGCTTGCCAGTTTATCTCGGATAGCAACCAAACAACTGAACCTTCGTGTTGGTTTGCTTCTGCTTCTTTGCTTCTTATCTTGACACTGGATTGAAAATCTTGATGTGCCTCTTTTCTTTATGCACCAAGCTCTTTCGACGGTAATGTTATCCTAATAATGCGCTCAGTTTTAATGCTTAGGAGTAGACAAAATTATATCACAAATTACATTAAGATTCATTATCATTTTAGTGTTTATCTTTCATTGACAAAGTGGTGGGTAATGTGTTTAGGTGTATTTATTGTGATGAGAATTGATTGGGATTGTTGACTATTCAGGGATATTAGCTTTGCTTGTAGAAAAGTAAAAACTCGACTCAACGAACTTTGTATCGAATATTGGCTTTCATAAACATTGGCAAAATTCAATTCCCTTGCCTAAGGATAGTACAACTTTACAGCATCTGTGTTGACGGGGTCTCTCAATTCTGGACCATCCATCTGAGTTAATATTAGAGCACCACCTGACAGAACCTTTTTCACCACATACGGGCCTTCATAATTTGGAGTGAATTTTCCTCTAAAGTCTTGGGCGTTCGGGAGAACTTTTCTTAGTACTAGATCGCCCTCTTTGAAGTACCGAGGTCTCATCTTCTTGTTGAATGCTCGGGCTATCCTCTGTTGGTAACACTGACCATGACATAGCGCGGTAAGTCTTCTTTCATCAATCAGATTCAGCTGATCAAGCCTTTTCTTTACCCAATCCGATTCTGTTAATTGAGTTTCTGACAAGATTCTGAATGATGGTATCTCGACTTCCACTGGTAGCACTGCTTCTGTACCATATACCAATGAGTAAGGGGTAGCTCCCGTAGATGTTCTTATTGAAGTCCTATAAGCCATGAGAGCAAATGGTAACATTTCGTGCCAATCTTTGTAAGTTGTTGTCATTTTCTCGATGATCTTCTTGATATTTTTGTTAGCTGCTTCTACTGCCCCGTTCATTTGAGGTCGGTAGGGGGTTGAATTTCTGTGGTTTATGTGGAATTGTTGACATAAACCTGTCATCGATTTATTGTTGAGATTGGTACCGTTGTCGGTGATGATCGACTCAGGAACTCCATATCGGGCTATTATGTCCCTTTTTAAGAAGCGGACTATTACCCCTTTTGTAACATTGGTATATGATGACGCTTCTACCCATTTGGTGAAGTAATCAATCGCTACCAGTATAAATCTGTGGCCATTGGATGCCGTTGGAGTGATTGGGCCGATTATGTCGATTCCCCACATGGAGAAAGGCCACGGCGCCGATAACAAATGTAGCTCGTTGGGTGGAGCATTGATCCAGTTTGCGTATACTTGGCACAGATGGCAGTGCTTAACATACTTTATGCAATCCGACTCCATGGTTAACCAGTAATACCCTAACCTCATGATTTTTCGGGCCAACATGTAGCCGTTCATATGGGGTCCACATACCCCTTCATGTATTTCCTTCGTGAGTTCGCATGCTTCATTTTTGTCCACACATCTCAACAGGGTGGTATCATATGATCTCTTGTAGAGTATAGACCCACTTAATAAGAAATGACTTGCCAACCTTCTGAGCGTTCTTTGGTCATTCTTGCTAGCCATTTCAGGGTATTTACCTTCTTGGAGGAAGGTCTTGATGTCGTGATACCAGGGCTTATCATCTTGTATCTTTTCAATTGTCAAACAATAAGCGAGCCGACTTTCGATGTCTATTTTCATCGGTTGAACTTCGGCTCCTCCTGTTATTTGAATCACAGACGCTAGTGTGGCTAGGGCATCTGCGAACTGATTCTGAATTCTCGGGATGTACGTGAAGGTGATTGCCTTAAACTCCTCAATCAGCTCTGTCAAGTGTTGATGGTACGGTACCAGTTTGGGGTCTTTAGTTTTGTATTCCCCTCTTGTTTGTAGTATGATGAGCGACGAGTCCCCGTACACCTCTAATTTGCGGATTCCCATTTGGCAGGCCATCTTGAGGCTAAGAATACATGCTTCATATTCCGCGATATTATTGTTATAGGAAAATGTAAATCTTGTCGCTGCAAAGAATTGAGTGCCGTTTGGGGATATCAATACTGCCCCAACCCCACAACCGAATACATTGGCAGCCCCGTCGAAGAACAGTTTCCACCCACCATTCTGCTCTCTCCCAGAGTTTTCTACCGGCATATCTTCTACTGTTAATATGTTCTCGTCCGAAAATTGGACTTGTATTTCTTGGGTATCTGTCTCGACAGGGTGCTCGGCTAACTGATCGGCTAAGGCTTGCCCCTTTATCGAGTTTTGATTTACATACGTGATGTCAAACTCGGATAGAAGCATCTGCCATTTAGAGATTCTACCCATCAATGCTGGCTTCTCTGCCAAGTATTTCAAGGGATCATGTCTTGTCAACAGCTCAATATGATAGTAAAGGGTGTATTACCTTAGTCGATGCATGACCCAAATTAATGCACAACACGTCTTCTCCACCTCTGAGTACCTTTGTTCCCCATCTGTGAACTTCTTGCTCAAATAATATATGGGACGTTCTCTTCCCTCTTCATCTTTCTGCCCCAACACACATCCCATGGATTCGGGGAGTATGGTGAGGTATAAGAATAAGGGCTTTCCTTGTTTCGGGACTATCAAGACCGGGGGTTTTATAAGATAGTCTTTGATTGTCCTGAACGCTTCTTCACATTCGTCATCCCATTCTATTGCGGCGTTCTTCTTCAACAGACGGAATAGCGGCTGGCATTTGTCGGTGAGTTGTGAGATAAACCGAGCTATATAATTTAGTCTCCCCAGCAAGCTTCTTACTTCTTTAACGGAGCGTGGGGAAGGTAACTCTAATATGGACTTTACCTTGTCAGGGTCAATCTTAATGCCCTCCTGGCTGATAACGAACCCTAACAATTTCCCCGTTGTAACCCCGAAAGTACATTTTTCAGGGTTTAACTTAAGCTGAAATTTCTTCAGTCATTTAAACAACTTCCTTAGGATATATACATGGCTTTCTCTTTCTTTGGATTTAGCTATCATGTCGTCGACGTATACCTCAACCTCACGATGCATCATGTCGTGAAGTATGGCGACCATGGCTCTCTGATACGTTGCCCCGGCGTTTTTCAGACCGAAGGGCATGACTTTGTAATAGAAAGTTCCCCATGTCGTGATGAAGGTTGTTTTGGTCTTGTTTTCCTCGGCCATTTTTATTTGATTGTATCCTGAGAAACCGTCCATGAATGAGAAGAGATGGTTTCCGGCGGTGTTATCCACTAGAACATCAATATGAGGTAGGGGGAAGTTATCCTTTGGCGTAGCTTGGTTTAAGTCCCGAAAGTCCACGCATACGCGCACTTTTCCGTTCTTTTTTATAACGGGGACTACATTTGCCACCCATTCTGGGTAGTCAAATACTTCGATGAACCCTACTTCTAGTAGTTTCTTGACTTCTTCTTTGATTTTTAGCAAGATGTCGGGCCTAAATCTTCTTAGTTTTTGTTTTTTAGGTTTGACATCTTTCCTTGTGGGAAGCCTGTGAACTACTATCGACTGGTCTAGCCCTGGCATGTCACCATATGACCAGGCAAACACATCTGCATATTTGATTAATAGCTCGATTATCTCACATTTTTGCTCGGCACTCAAACTGGTCCCGATTTTGAGGTTCTTAGGGTTTTCCATGCTTCCTAGATTTACTGTCTCCACAGGCTCGTCGATCGAGATTCCGCTTTATTCATGTTTTAGCCAATTTTCTTGTATTATTTCGTGGTCTAAGATATCGTCTTCAACAACTGACCCAGCAGCGTTGGGAACGATATCAGCGTTTTTACGTTCTACTTGCGCGAAATATCCCTGATGTTCGATAGTGGGAGATCTGAGTGACATAAAAAATGAAATCATATATAATAATAAAGGAAACAAACTGTAATGGAATTCGATAAATAGTCTCAATAAAATTTGTTCAATGATTTTTTTTCTACTCTTGAGCTAACCTAGCGCTATTGATAGGACAACAAAACCAGTTGTTCAGAGCTGGATGTTGGTTGGACATGCGGGAGATTGATTCCCCTTTGTTGTTGTCCTCTTTGTTTATTCGAAGCTCTTGAATGGTATTTGCCCTTCGGAAAGATTGTTGGAGAGGTGGGATGCACATCTGGGTGTCAATCGGCTTCCCCTTCATTCTGCCTTTAACACTTCTTACTTGTGCTTCTTCCGCGGCCGTAGGAACATACCCTAGTCCGAAGGTCCCGTGCTGCCCCTCTTTAAACTGATGGCCCTCCTTGCTGGTCATCATATTCACTTCGTTGAAAATCTGCAACCCCAGGTCTTCTGAACCTTCATCCCCGATGTAAGGTATGGTAGTCTCTTTGTATATGGCGTAATCCTACTCACCCAGTACTGTAACTATCTGCCCATTTGTGATGAATTTGACCTTTTGGTGGAGACTAGAGGGAATGGCACCAGCAGCATGTATCCAGGGTCGTCCTAGGAGCAGGTTAAAAGACCTTGGGATGTCGAGGACCTGGAAGGAGATGTGGAATACTTGTGGACCGATTTCCACTGGTAGGTTCACTTCCCCCACAATGTCTCTCTTCGACCCGTCAAAGGCTCTGACCACTGTGGAGCTAGGTTTTATGTTGCTTGGATCGACCCCCAATAAGTTGAGTGTTGCCAATGGGCAGACGTTGAGGGATGATCCGTTGTCGATAAGTACTCGGGAGACGATGGTGTCATTGCATCGGACCACTATGAATAGCGGCTTGGTATGTTGGTCTCCCTCTTCTCCTAGCTCTTCTGGAGAGAAAGATATTTGATCCATGGTAAAGATAGAGTTTGCCACGTGACCCATCTTGTCTGTAGCAATACCCTCCGGGACTTGAATCTGTTTTAGCACTTTAAAGAGTGCTTCCCTGTGGGGCTCAGATGTGGTAAGAAGGCCCATGAGAAATATCTGCGCTGGAACTTTATTCAATTGTTCCATGATCTTGTATTTGCTGGCCTTTACCATCTTCGTAAATGTAGCAAGACCCTTTTCCTCTTCCTCTGTTTTCTCCGTATTGGGTTCTTCGGTCGGGCTCTTATACTTCGGATCGTATAATCTCCCAGAGCGGGTGATACCTCCCACTATAGGAGGTCGCTCTTGTTCGAGGGCCCGATAGTCGAATGGTGCAGCCTTATAATTCTCTGCTGGTACGGGAACATTGAATACATACCTTTTCCTCGGGATTTGCACCTCGACTGATTGTCCCTCATAGCATCGTATAACCCGGGGCTTATGAGAATTGATCATGTTGATGGTCTTTCCCTCTTCCTTTGCTAGATTGTCTTGCTTCTCAAATTCCGGCCCCCACCCACTAGGCAGCCCTTGCTCAGTCGGGGTGTAAGAATAGTTTACCAGGTACTGAAACTTCCCGTGTGATTCTCCCAAAGTGCCAACCGTGGGGTCCCCGGATAACCATCTTCCTTTAATGTGCGCCTTTGGAGTCTCTCCCGAAGCGGGTTGCTCAGCCGGATTCTGTTTAAGGGCTACTTTGGGAGCTAACTCTTCTGACGTGATCATGTTGATGGTAGGCCTGTGATTAGGCAACGGGTTGGTGTTGACATTGGGTGCTGGGGTGTTCACAAAATCCAATTGTATGATCCCTACGTCAATCAAGTCTTGGATTTTGTGCCGGAGCCTCCAGCACCTATCTGTGGAGTGCCCCTCTTGACCCATGTGATAGTCACACTTGAGGTTGGAGTCGAAGTTGTTGGGCCTGTATCGGTCGTTGGGGAGTTCGAAACTAATCAAGTTGTCTGCCCTCAACTGGGCGAAGACCTGACTGAGCGGTATGGGGATTGGAGTGAACTGCCTTGGGGGCCTGGTGGCCTGTGTATGACCCGTCGTAGGTTGCTGGGCTGGGGTATTAGTGGTTTGGAAAGTTACCCGAGTCCCAGGTTTTTCTGCCTTACTAGAATGCACTGTACTAACTGTAGGCTCTTTAACTCTGTTTCCTCCTAAGGGCCTTTGGGTTGGTGTGACCCTAGGAGGTTCCATTGATTGGAGCCTGCCAGTGGTGATGGCATTCTCGATCCTGCAACCTGCAGCCACTACTTCTACAAAACTGGAAGAGGTCTGGCCTACCAAATGTGAAAAGTACGTTTTGTCCAAGGTGTTGACAAATATGGATGTCAATTCCTTTTCAGATATCGGAGTGGCTACCCTGGCGGCTTGGGCCCTCCAGCACTGAGCATATTCCTTGAACAGCTCAGTAAGTCTTTTTCGGAGACTCCCCAGATCGATTACAGATAGGGCAACTTCGATGTTAAACTTGTATTGATCATAAAAGGCCCGGCTAGCTTTTCCCAGGTGTTGACAATGTTGAAGTCGAGGTGGGCATACCAGACCAATGCGGGGCCCGTGAGGTTGTCCTGGAAGGTCTGGAGCATGAGTTGATCGTATTGAGCATACTTGCTCATTTTCCGGGCATATAGCCAGGTATGCATCTTGGGGCAGCCGGTCCCATCATACTTTTCAAAATCTGGGGTCTTGAACTTGTCAGGGTATGCCTCTTCCCTGTATGCTGGCAGGTTAGTGATTCCGGCCTGTTCAAAACCATCAGGGCCTTCAATAGTTTTCATCTTGTCATTGAGCTGCTGGAAGAGTCGCTTCTCCATCTCCTTTTGTCTCTGTTCCATTTCCTTTTTCAGATCATCAGAGGTCAGCCCCTGACTGACCTTCGGCTCATACTTGAAGGCTGGGTTAAGGTGGGAATTGATTTCTTCGTATTCCGGAGGCTGTCCCTCCACTGCTTTTCCCTTCCTGGCCCCTGAATACTCTTCTTGAGCCGGCTGGGTATTGCGTAGGAGGCCGATGCTTTCAGTCAAGAGGTGAACCTGAGCAGCTAGCTGTTGGACCGTTTGCTCTAGGGATATGATCCTAGAGTCTGAGGTAGCTTCAGTGTTGGTGTTGTGGCGGTTGTCACTACTGTTGGCCATTTTTGCTTTTGAGCGCGTAAGGACTGGGCTTCTGGGTGGGTTCGGTTACTTGGAAGCTATTTTGATACCTGGACGCGCATTCTTTTTTTAGTGTGATGGATGCAAGAATGATATGCATGTGTCACGCGGATGCTAAAAGATAAAAGGGTTGACAACTGATTGACAATGTATTATTAAAACTTTATTTTTATTGATAATTCTGGAGTTCAATAAAAATGAAAGATTACAAATAATGCTCTATTTCCTAGCTCTTTTGGTCTTCTGTAGTGGAGGCTCAGGCTTCCCACTGATGATGGCTTCTAGTTCCTTGACCCTAGCTTGGCACTTCTCTAATTGTGTTTCCAGAGCCTTGTTTCTTTGGTTAGATTCCTTGAAGCGTCCCTTCCAGATGTCTTTCTTATAGTCTGCAGCTTCGAAGTATACTTCCATCCGGGCCTTGACCTGCTCCAGGTAGATCTCTGTCTCTAGATTGATCTTATCTGGTCTTGGCTGGGTGACGTCTGGAACTCGGTATGCTCTTTCCCTTGTCTGGTATAGCTGACGGATTACAAACTCTCTGGTGGCTCGGTGTTTTCCCACTTCGCCATCTAGCTCGCCGAGGTCCACATTCGGGCTTTTGATTCTGGCTTCCCAAAGTGCTTTGACCTCTGCCAGCTTAGCAAATTTCTCGGCTACCAACAGGTGCGGATCCTGGTACTCAAAGGTGACTGCTTCAAGTGAAGGCCGATAAACTATGTCTTGGACGATACCGAATTGGTGGACTACGGAGTTAGGGTGATATCCGATACATCCATTGATCCCGATTAATGGCACTGCTTGGAAATTACTGTAGGTTAAGATGATTTTATCGCAGCAACTCCACCTGGCTGTCCATAGAATATCTTCGGCGCTAAGGCTTCTAAGCAGATCTACCCAACTGTGGCTGGTAATGTCGTCGGGTAACTTCACCTTTTCTATACAGGAATCCACCAGATCCACCTGTTGGGCTAGGGTTTTCCTGACCATGTTCAGCCCGAAGCACTTGAGGTGGCTTACGAACTATATTAGCAGAAGGTTGATGCTGGAGCGGAGGATCCCATGGCCCTTTTTCTTAAGGAAATTCAAATTCCGGATCTGTTCAGCCAGTAGAGTCGGGATGTAAGATCTTCCCTCCAGGAATTGGGTTACCAGCTCTACAACCCGATAGTGAATATAGAAGGTTCCGGTAGGGAACAGTATGGTGGCGAAGGCTGTCAAGATGAAAGCGTTCACCCTTCTCTGTCTGTAAGTCTTAGGGTCTCCACACAGGATGTCCTTTCTGTCCCCATTGTCTTCTCAGGCAATAAACCAAGCTTCTAAGTCATCCATTAGTATGCAATACCCATTACAGTCTGCCAGGGCTTTGTTGACCGCTGTTTTGCGGATGCCTAGCAGTCTACTGAAGGTGCCGGCTGGCCCGGCCTCGAGGTCTGGTGTGTAAATCTGATCAGTCAGTACTGGAGCCTGTAGCAACTGGGTGTACTCCTCCAGGGTAGGGGTGATCTCATGCGGTCCGATGAAGAAAGTTGCGGGCTCGATCTCCCATAACTGGAGCATGGCCCGGACCATAGGTAAATTCGCCTCTGACTTAGTCAGTGAGAGGATGGGGCCGATCTTCTGCTGGATGAAGGCCTGCTCCTCTAGGTTGTACAAGGTAAACCAGTGGTCCAGTACCAATTTTGGGTCCAAAGGTTTGTGCACCCGAATCTCTTTGCGGAGGAGGCGGTCGACTGCACTGCTAGCCATCTATTACAATAGGAAAAAGCCTAGTTACAAACAGAAAAATGTTACAGGGAAATAGTCCTGAACTCCAAGGACAAAATAACAAACCATTACATTGTCATCCAATTGTCAACCCCTCGTACGATGTTATGTATGCAAGTAGGTTGGTTCTAACTGGTTCCCGAGCTCTATAGCCTCCCGCATTCTCGAAGAAATGGATCTCAGGCCATATCGAAGCATAGGGTGGGGTAGCCTAATCGGTCCCGAACGGTGAATCAACTCACTTCGCTCGAAACCTACACAATGGCTCCCCGTCTTAGGTTTCTAGGACGGTCCGGGTTCGACCGCATCTACTCACACAAACATATGTATGCATGCAAAACCTCCACAATAAAGAAACTAAAATCTAACTAAATCCTGCAAAGTTAGTAATAAAGTAATGATTGAAACACATTTTTCTTAAAGAGAACAGCTTGGAGAGATTCAGGTGGCTAGCCTGCTGGTATGGGTCCCCAGCGGAGTCGCCATCCTGTCGAGTCTAATTTCTGAATTCCCATTCCTAATCCGATCTAAACTAGACCCTATGCTCATCTAATGTAGATCCTCGACTTGAATTAGGAATTTCGTTTGATTTTTGGAGTCGCCACCCAACTGTTGTTGGGAAAATTGAATTAAGACTAAAGGAGCGGATTAATCTTAATTTGGACTACTAGTTGTCGTTATTTTCTCTTTTCATTTTTGTGAAAAGAGGAAAAGGGAAAACCAGAGTTTCTAAGTCCGGAGGCTAACCTATTAAAACCATTACGGTTATCACCTAATCTCTTGAAATTGTTTCTCTTTAGAAATGTGTTTCTATTTTGTTTTTGTTACTTTTTATTATGTTTTTGAATTATTTCAAGAAAATGATTTTTCATTCATTTTATGGGTTGACCCAAATGGGTGCCTACGTACCTGCTACTCAGGATCAAACAAGCCGTAGTTCGCTTTTCTGAAAATCTTTAGTGTATTGGTGAATTTTAATTTTGAAATTTCTTTCGATTTATGTTCTTACCATTTTTGGAATTTTTCCTAAAAACTCTAAGCCTAAGCTTGATTTCATTTTGAAAATGATTTTTGTAGGGAAAACATGAATTTTGATTTATTTGACGAAAATGATTTTTCTAAGTGCTAAAACTTTTTATGATTTTTTATGATTTTTTTGTTATTTTTGTGATTTTTGATTTTTGTTGAAAATTTTATCCTAAGTTTATTATCTATCCTATTTTGAAATCTAAAACTTTACTATTATTTTCCTAATATTTTTATTGTTTTTCTTCATTTTATTATTTTTATTATTTCTTTATTATTATTTTATTATTTTTATTTTATTATTTTTATTTTACATTATTAAATCCTAAAAAACCTAATTTCTACATTTTCCTATTTATTGAAAATAGAAGTAAATAAATAACTAATAACTAAACAAATAACAAAAACCAAAAAAAAAATAACAATAATAACAAATAATAAATTTAGAATAAATAAACAAACAAAATAAATAAAATAAATAAATAAAATTTGGAAAATCCGACTTACCTGGATCCGGGTTGGTGCGCGGGTCGGGTCGGTCGAGTCGAATCGGGTCGGGTCGGATCGGTCGGACACGGCGGCGGGGTTGGCTCGTTCACGGCGTTCTGGCGGTCCTTTGCGACGGGTGAAGTGTCGAATCCTAACTTCTTAAGGGTGCCGAATCCGATGGTGGTGGCGGTTTACTCCCAGAACGTCTCCTTGCGGTAGCTCAACTCCGATCTGCGGTCGCAACTTTGGGTTTCCTCCGATCTACACTCTTTTCTCTCTCTCTCGCAATTTTGATCTGTGTTCTTGCTTCCTCCTCTCCTCCTCTATTTATAGGTGCTTGAAACCGAGCTGGATAAGCTCGGATTTCCTCCGATTGAAGCTGATCGGATTTTCAGTTGAAAAACCAACTCCGATTCGTGCCCATCCAACGATTTGTTGCGATTTGATTTTAATTAGATAATGTTTATCTTATTTTTGTTGGAGATCTATTGGATTTGTGCAAAAAAAATCGAATCAAAACGGCCAAAATACGAATTTTTTTTTCGCCGGCGATCTTGGGCTCGAGGTAGGAGACGATCACGCGCCCGGCGCGTGCGTTTCTTCTAGCCAATCAGATGCTGCCACGTGTCCTGGATAAGTCAAAAAATTGCAAAATGCGGAAACTGCTTCCTCCGCGATTCGAACGTCTGGCCGAGCCCCCCTACGCGCGCACCTAGCCATGGTCCGGACCAGCTGAGCTAGCCCACTTTCCTGATTTTTCTAATTTCGCAAATTGCATATATGCAATGCGATTTTTCTATTTTTTTGTATTTTTTTGAAATTTCAAAAATTTGTAAAAATTGTTTATTATTCATTATTGCTATTTCCGAAATCATTTTTCAAAATTGAAGTGTTTTCCTATTTATTTTTATTTTTTGAACATTTTTATTATTTTATGCTAAATTAGGGAAAAATTAGGAAAAATTGAAAATTGATTGTTATTGAAAATTATTGACTCCTAAGGCAAAAATGGGGTGTTTACACACCCTCTTTAGAGTCTCCCATCTAATGTTGTTATGGTTGTGATCCTTGGGGATTCTTGAGATTTGCAACTTGGTGGCTCAAAGCTTCCATCTTAGTTACCAAAGTTGTCATTACATCTACCTCCTACATTCTTGTCACTTTCTACTTACTCTTGCCACGACCCTACTGATAATTATTTCTTGCCTTGTCAACAAATAGCTTTAATGAGTCTTTCAGAGTCTTAGTATTCAATGTACCGCAAGCTATGGCATCTACCAAGTGACGGGTAACCGGATTTAACCCATTAAAAAATGTCTAAACTTGAATCCATGTGGGCAACTGGTGATGTGGATACTTTCTCAACAATTCTATCCATCTTTACTAAGCATCATAGATTGTTTTCTGATCTTGTTGAGTGAAAGAGGAGATGTCATTCCGAAGCTTTGCAGTCTTACATGGTGGGAAATAATTGTCCAAAAACTCATTTACTGTGTCATCCCATATAGTCAAAGCCCCAGGACCTATTGATTGAAGCCAAGTCTTAACATTCCCTCTTAATGAAAACGGAAACAATCTTGTACACACTGCTTCAACCGTCACTCCATTGTTCTTGAAAGTTTCACAAATCTTCAAGAATGTCTGAATGTGAGCATGGGGATCTTCATCAAGTAGTCCATTGAACTGACAATATTGTTGTAGCAGTTGAATCACTATACCTTTAATCTCAAAATTATTGGCTCCAATAAGAAGTTTAACAATAGTTGGACCTATGCCATCCAGTGTAGGCTTTGCATACTCAATATCTGTCTTTGGTGGATCTTCAGCCATTACTTCTTGTACATGTACCCTTATTAGCTCTTCTTCTTTAACCTCCATTGCCACTACTATATTATGTTCTCCCTCTTCACTAACTGACTGTCCAGAAGATTCAACGATTGTATTCCTTAGAAGTCGGCGGAGTGTTTTCTCAATCTCAGGATCTATATCAGGAATGCTAGAGGGAAGATTCCTTATCATATACTACAAAGGGCAACTAAGTGTGAATTAGAACTTTTCAAAAGATGGAGAAAAAAAAATTGATAAAACAAATAAAAACTTACTAAAGTAGTAGATACTATAGTTTTTCCTAATATTGCCTTGCCAGATCCTCGGCAACGGTGCCAAAAACTTAGTGTCGCTAGAATCTAACCGATCGTTTAAGTTTTAAATTTATAACCAATAAAATTTACTATCCAGCTAGGTAGTGTACCTATCGATTATAGTATAGATTTAATAGGTATTGTCCTCTGGGATCTAGAAAACAAGTACTAGTATTACCTTTCTCTATTATCTAGTCTAATTTATGATGTGAGAATTATGAATTAAATTAATAACTAAAAATTCTTAGTAACCCTAGAATTGAATGATATTGTCTAAAAAATGTATTTAATCACAAAATATACTCCTCATCTTATTTCACCCAAACCCTTAAATTCTCAAAATAAGATATTGATTAACAAATCAATTTACACTTTACACTGCAAGAATTCTTAAGTAAAATCAATTACTCCCTTGAGTTAATTAATTCATAATCATGCATAAGATAATGGAGACTTCTCCCTCACTGCCGTTATGCATGATCTCATTAAGTTCACAATTCCAATAAATTACAAAAAATCAATGTTTTTCTACCTCTAGGTAAAACATGTAATTTTTCTATTCATGAAGATCTAATTTACTAGACGAAATCTGTTTCAATCTAATAAAAATCAGACATGTAATCAATTTGTATGCATAAATCAGTTACAAAAACAATGGAAACACTTAAATAGATGCAAAGATATAAATAATTCATTAATCAATTAATGGTTCAGCACATGAGTTAAGGTTTCACAAGATAAAAGATATAAAGAATTACTATTCTATGGAGTTTTTAATAAAAAACAGAGAATCTAGAGAAATAGATTTGATTCATGCTAAGAAAAGAATAATCCCTTATTTGTTTTGTGATCTTCAATGATGCTCGGACAATTCTCCTCTCGAAGTTCGTAATAAAGCTCCCTTAGGGTTTCCAGAATGAAGGCAGAAGGAAAGAAGTCCTTTTAAAATAAAACAGAGCGTCTATTTATAGTTCTTGTGAAAACAGGGTTTAGCATGGGCGTTAGCACGATCGTGCTTGAGGTCGTGTTGACTTCGAAACATGTTATTTTTCACTGCCAAGTTCAACACGGCTTCCAGCATGATCATACTCAGGGTAAGGCTGAAAAAATATTAGCTACTGGTCATTTTTTTTCATCAAGCACTAGTATTTGCATGGGTTGTGCTGAAGGTTGTACCGAACTGAAAATCAATTTTCTTTATTTTTCGCCAAATTTCACCTCGTCTTTGCTCATATCATCCTTAAACCTTTCTTTTGTCTTCGTTGATGCTTAAAATTAAAATTTAATCATATAAGTACCCTTTTCTTCATAAATTACATGAAATCTATATAAAATTATAACTAATAAGCACTAAAATTAAGGGTTTTCTAACACTTATCATACACCTATTTACACGCATACATAATTGCACTTTGCAATCCTCTTTTCTCCTCAAGTCCACATGCACACACATACACCATTGGTGCATACATATACACATACTCCACATACGTCTCACACCACCGGCATACACGTACGCACATACTCCACTTACACCTCACATCACCAATACGTACATACCCACATACTCCACATATACCACATTCACCTTCCATACCCACATACACCACACACCTTCCATATGCATACACCCATTCTTGCACACACCACACATCATCCATACACATACACACATGCCCGCACTTACTATACACCACCTCATATGCATACAAACACACCCTCACACACCATCACATACACATACACATACCCGCACTCACTACATAACTTCCATATACATTCGCATATACCTGCACATACCACACACCATCCATATACATACACACATACCCTCACACCACACATTCGGCACCTCCTTCCCCTTTCCTCCTTCTTATGCTGCTGCTACAGTCATCACGGTCGCCATTGCTGCTGTTTGTTGTTGCATCTATTAGGTCATTGTTGTTGTCTTCCTCCTCCCTCAATTAAGGCCCTCATTGTTTAGGCCATTCAGATCCTTTTCCAACAAAGAAGTCTTCTTTTCTTGCAAGTACTCTAGCAAAGCAGTTCTCTGAACAATGCTGTGTTTCGCTTGAGTAGGAACGAAACAATTATTTACATCCGAGTTTTGCAGAAAACCAATATTGTCAGATTCAACTCTTGTGGAACATCTTTCACTCTTATTCACTGTTGCTAGTATATCACCAACGGCATTATCCTGCTTGTCAACACAATAAACCATATCAGAGTCTAAATTTGATTTATTTTTGTCTCCCGTTTTGAAGCTTAGGACCCTGTTTTTTGAATCTTTTAACATTCCTTATAGCATCCTCCAAATTTTGCGAACTATCAGGAGAAGCTTCATTGGAAAAACAATCTAACATAATCTTAGCATAAGGAAGCACATGAAAGTACTCAACAATGGGGCTTGCCATCCAACTTGCTGAGTTCTTTTGACAAGTGAACCCCGCGAGCTGACAAAAACATCTTTTATAGGCAATGAAACAGCACTTTGAGATGCAGCATGCAAGCACTACATTATGAAGAAGCGTGATGCTGATTTTTCCTTACTTGACGAATATACAACATGAAAATCTAAAACCAAGAGATCTATCTGATCTATACCAGTTGATTCGGTAACTAATGATAGCGCAAGTTGCTGCATGCCCCCTTCATCAACACGACAATTACTTTAGATAAGTCTTTTGGTGATTCTTTTCTTTAGGCTTTGCTTTGCCTCCATTCTATCTTCTGATATTTGACTGGATACATCTAAATCCTTTTCAAGCATAGACCAAACTCCCTGGGTGACATCATTATGTAGTAACAAGCATTATTAATGCTGTTTGGCATGCAGAAAATGTAGTCTGCTGTTACCAATCGTGCTTTATAAAGAGGGAGAGGGAATTGCTTCTACGTATAGAAGTAGAGAAGTGCAGTGAAGTGGAGTGAAGAGTACAGTGGAAATGCACGGATACTGGACACAGACCCAAAAACAAAGGGCAGTCCAGCCAGGAATGCTTGCTTTTGAAGCCCGTCCTCCGTGTCTTCATCTTCTTCGACGAGAGAGACTAGAATTTGAGTTTCATCGGAAGTGGAAGATGTGGCCATGGCATATCTTGGCCTCTTTTCCCAACCAAAGCCTTCCCTTTTTCTTTCCTTAGACGTCGGACGTCACTAACACTCCCCTTTGCAGTCCGTCGGAGCCAAGATGCTGCTGGAACTCGCTTGGAACTTTGGGTGACTGCCTCGCCGCACTAGGGGAAGTGAGAAAAAAAAAAAAGAGACGAAAGAATACAGTAATGAGATGAAGAAGGTTAAAAGGAGGGGAATAAAGAAGAAGAGATTAAAGAGGTGAGTTATATCAGAAGACGAGGAAGAAGAAGAAGGGAGAGAAGGAAAGGAAGAAGAAGTAGGGACGGGGGAGCAGCTAGGACGGGTGACACGACCGGGTAAAGGCGATGTGAACGAGGCGATTTATATATTTATCCGTTTATATATTTATATTTGGATTTTTTTAATTACTTCGCTTCTTAGATTTATTCAGTAATATATTTTATATAATTCAATTTGTTACGTTCGTTATCTTCTCTTTTTATAAAGGTTGTTCTTTCTAATTGTTTTATTTTTAAAATCTATTATTATCATAAATTATTAAAATAAAATTTACGTGTCTCGATATTTAAATTTTTGTCGTATATTTTTCAAAGTTTTTAAGATTATAAAATTGCCCTTCTTACTACTCCAACCTAGAAAGATTTATTATTTTACTTTTTTTAAAAAAAAAATTCATATAATTTTTCAAAAGTTTTAAGGCTTTGTCATGTGCAAAACCTCTCGTCATATGCCAATGGACTTTTGCTTAGAAAAGGATGCTCTTGAGCCAAAAAAAAAAAAAACAAAATTATATATAAATCATATTCAGGAAAATTACGGTTGAGTTGTGTTTTTAGTACTTTTATAATTAATGAACATGTGCTTTTCTTTTAACAAACGCATAACCTATATTCTACTTTGTTATATGATTGCCAAGTGCTAAAATCTCACACAATATTCAGTGTCCTAAAAAAGGGCAAATCACTTATATAAATCAGAAAAGCCAAAACAATGAACCCCATTCCCTTTTTTTTCTTTGGATTTTGAGCTTCTTCGCTTAAGGTTTTGAAATGAATAGAGGTATTTGGAATTTCTAATCAGGGTTTCGTGAGAATCCACATGCAATTTGGGAGATTTTCTTGGAATCATGCATTTCCATGCCATATGGGATTTTGATTGAGCACTTGAGAGTTGTATAACAGAGAAGAAAAAAGGTCATACATTTATACTTAGAAAGGAAACATGGGTCAGGTAATTGGAAAAACATCACATGTTTTTTTTATTTTTCCCTTATATTGTGTACAGCCTTAATATTTTTGCAAACTTTCGTCTATTAATTTATAAACTTGTGGTATTATGTTGTTTCATGATAGAGATATTTTTGAAATATAAATTATATTCTATGAAGAATTGTAATTTCTTTGATAAAGGAAAGGAATCAGAATTGTTTATTAATTTGACATTATATGGATATTTGACTCCTCTCACCAGACTGACATAGAAGAATGTAAGATTTGAGTGGGATGATAGATGTGAAGCCAGCTTTCAAACGCTCAAAGAGAAACTTGTGCCAGCACTAGTTTTGACATTGC